>JAAGNO010004886.1:62525-81022 GCA_033439905.1 Ceryle rudis
GGAGCCCCTTCCCCGGAGACCTTCCAACCCTGCCTGGATCTGGTCCTGTGTAGCCTGCCCTGGGTGGTCCCGCTCTGGCAGGGGGGTTGAACTCAATGATTTCCAGAGGTCCCTTCCAACCCCTACCATTCTATGATTGAGTCTAGAAGTGCTACCTAGAAAACACTTGGCCAATAAACCAGAGCAATGAGGCAAGCCTGACTAAAGCAGATGAATCCAGGTATCACCTGGCTTTCAAACAGTGATCTTTGTTGTATAAACACCCATTTTGCTACTTCAGAATCCTCTTCTGCTATTTTCCAGATCTTTCTGCATATCTTCCCAAAGGCATTAAAAAAAAGCCAATGTAGAAAATAAAACTGGAATTATATTTCTTACCTTTTTCACTACGCTGAGTTTGTCTGGTGCATGATCAAAAAGTGTGTCAAAGGCATCACGTTCTGATTGGGGGGGTAAAAAAAAATGATAAAAAAATCAATCCACCTCTAACAGCCAAGTACAGGGAATAGGTTAAGCATCCCAAGCTTAAAAGTCTTTCTCAGAAAGCTCCATAACAGAGACTTCAGCTGAAAGTCAGCACCCCATTTTGGTGTCTAACTAAATGCCTGAGGGAATTCCCTTGGGTATTTTAGAAGTAACTGAAAATTAATATATCATTCACCGATTTCCCTTTTCTGCCATTCATTATTGGTATACAATATATGTAGGTGGAAGAAGAAAAAATTAAGTGAAACACAAATTTTGACTATACCCCAATCCTAACTTAAGCAACGAGGCACTGAAACATCATTTGAGGTTGGTGCAGTATAGTTACAGGGATGGTTATGGCTGCAGCCAGTGCTCAGCCTCAAAATCAGATATTCATTTGGTTAATTTAAAATTACTGGTAGTACCCATGACTCCAGTAAAGCTTAAAATTTTCAACATAGTTTTTTAACACTTTTTCCAAGTTCAAATTCTTTTTATTTACAGAACACTTTTTAATAGTTTTTGACTGTTAAATAAACAAACGTATCTATTGTGCAAATTCCTTTGTTATCTGAAAAATATGTTATTTAGTCCCTATAGTCCCCTGACATTACAATTTTCTGAGTACCTTATTAATTATTAATGTAGATACTCTGCAAGAGGGGAAATGGTAGTGTTCACGTATTATAACCAGGGAATAGAGAAACTAAATGACTTGTTCTTTATCATATGCAGTCCTTTACAGGAGCCCATATTTCTTCTGTGAGAAGCGACTTAATGCAACTAAGTAAATGCAAAAAGAGAAGTCTCCTGGCAGCTAAGTTAAAAGGAAAAGATGGGATTTTTTTGTTTATTTTGTTTAGAAGACCAGATCTACAGTTGGTAAAGTCTAAAATTTTAAATGTAGTGAACATGGAAGAAATAAGATACTCCATGCAAAGGAATTAGAGAGTTCTGACTGGTCACTGAAAGTGGACAGATAAACAGAACTTTCTCAGATCTCATATCATACACCTTTGCTTCAGTAATTTTCATGTATTCGTTTATATATAAAATAAATGGTCACATTATGAAGAAAGGTAACTTTTTTTGATGAGGGTTGCAAAGATTTTTACTTTAAAGCCACTAACAACAGTATTAGGAAATACTGCCCTGTGCAGCATTTTTGGTGTTCATTACTTACAAATTGAAACAAACCAACAGGGACTAGTCTAAAGAGCACAAGTAGTATAGTGGATAATCTGGTTCTAGCCATTATGCTCCACATCTGTATGGAGAAACAAAACCTGCCCCTGCAGTACATTCTAACCCTGATCCATTTTTTTGTTTGGTTGAAGGAAAAGAGATAATATTTCTCTGCCTGACATAAAAAACCAACCAACCAAACAAAAAAACAACAAACCACCCCACCCCAAAACAACAACAAAAAAACCCACAAAACCCTCAGAGTCATCCTTGTTACTTACCAAATCTTCCCATCATCATCCTGCAAGTCAGAGCATTAAAAAATACTGAGTTAGTCCATGAATAATCACTTTGAAAAGCCAACACCATGGGCCTTTTCCTGAAAGATGCCGAGGGCTAACCACTCCTATCAAGTCAGGAGGCTGAGCATGTCACAGACCAGACCCAACGTGCTGTAGGAACATACCCAGCAGACCACTAGTTATGTCAGGAAGATGTATTTGAAATGAAGGGAAATGTGTAATTATGTTTTACACATAATTATGATTTCTAGTTCATAACTATTTTTATGATGAAGAGCAAATGAACTTCTGTGTGCAGTTTCCACAAACATAGTCATCAGATGCTTTAGCACACAGCTCAGAAAAGGAGCAAGGCTATCTATCTCATTTAATCTGTTTTCTCCAAAGAAAGAAAACATACATCGTATCTGGATATTATGTAAATAAAACTGCCACATACAAATTATATACACAGCCAGTGACATCACTAGACATATGCAGATGTTTATCATCTGAGAATCAAGCCCCGATTTGCACAGAGAAATTTGAAAGTATTCAATGAATGTTGGATTCTGCTGATCATTGTGCTTTCTGCAGCTATACTTATGTCTGGGTGTAAAATACATTAAGCAGTAAACCTCTTAATATTGTGTAATATTAAATAACTTAACAAAATACATGTATAAACACACTTGCAAATCTGTAAACATGTTTCTTGCTAAAAAATGCCTAAATGCCACTCTGCAGATTACATCTTACAAACCACATCTGCAGGAGAGGACAGGCTACATTGTTCAAGAGCATAGGAGGGCGGGGAGGAATTCTGGTGCACAAACCTGAGGCTGAGCTCTGATCCTACAAAAAACTACCATGCAATCTTTAATGTCCACACAGAGATGTTATGATCTCATTTTTGAGCATTTCCATCTGAAAGATCTTCCCCACTGAGCTATCCACATGGTACTTCATTTATCTTCAAAGTCATGGAAAGCTGAGCCAACTCTACAGGGAGCCAATACACTGAGAAACTAAAGGAGAGGGCTCATGTAAGCCCCTCTTAGAAAAGTTGCCTTCAGGCCACGTAAAGGAAAAAAATCAGCTTTTATTTGCAGCCAAAGTACATGTCTAGCCTTCTCCTTATAAAAAGGACTGTAAAAACATAAAGCAAAGTAATCCATTGCAAAAAAAAATTGGAGAGGGAAGAGGTTTATTTATGTCACTTATTTTTGCTGAGCTCTAGTCCTGAATGTACTATTGAAAACAGAGATCATCTCTCCTTATAATATTAACAAGGTATCACTTCAGTTTTGAGAGGTATTTCAAAGAATTGCCTTTTGTCAAACTAATTCTTCCCCAAAATATCTACATTGTCCCTTCACTTGAGAGAGGCAACAGCACTGGGCAGAAACTAGTTACCTCCAGAAGAAACTTGGGGGGGGGGGGAGGGAGGCCCACAAAGGTGACTGTCAATGATTTATTCAGTTAAAAGCTTCTGTAACACAAGAATGTCAAGACGACACTTTTCTGATTTGTAATGTTTTTCCAGAGACCAAATTATTTCCATATAGTTAAAAAAGCATCACATGAAGTGATTTTGTTTATTTATGAGGGGCTGGGGGGAAGATTAAGTCTCTCTTTTGTCTTTAGAAATGGTCTCACATCAGGTACCACAGACAAACTCTGAAGCTAAAGTGTTTTGTGCTTACTCTGTTGTAGTCGTCAGCTCCTCTGTAACATGTGTGGTCTGAAGGAGGCCTTCACGTTTCTGGAAAGGAAGATGGAATTAGAAAGTGAGACAGCATTAGAAAAGGAGAAGCTCATTAGGGGCTCCACACCATTCGGCATCATTCAGGACCCTAGGGGAGAAAACCAGATAAAGTATGTCCATTACATTTTGCAGAGGTAGAGGTGAAAACAGGGCTCACTCCCAGAACAGTGGCATTTATCAGGCTGACAGCCAAATAGATGTTCATGAAACGTGTATTTATATAGATATGTATGTGTATATATATTTTTTTGCAGACAACAAACTCAGTAACAATTCTCCTCCTGAGACCAAAGTCAACATCATGCCTGAAACACAAATTAGAGAGAGTTTGTCAGCCCCATCTTAAATTCCCCTAGCGCACTCGTTCATGTCATGGTGTCAACCAACAATTTGACACAAGTGGCAGCCTGCCTCTCTGGAGAGGTCTGGGGCTAAAATAACACGGGTGACTGTTCCAGGCCAGGGCACGGGTCTGCCAGCAAAGCTATCTGGGCATGAGAGCAGCTCTCCTAGAGCAGGCATGTTACTGAGGCCACCAGCCACGTGCCTCTGAGGAACACATCCACCAAGGTAACATAGGGAGCATGAAAGCACAACTAGTGATTTCACAACAAATAGTATTTCCCTGTTACTAGTTTTTCTCTCCTTGGAATAATTTTCTGCTTGAATAAAGAGTCTCCTACCCAAAAGAGTTAGCACACGGTGAGACTGTTTCAAAACAGCCTTATAGCAGCTTCCACGGCTCTATTAAGACATAGCCCCCTGACAAAGGTGGGGTCAAATATTTCTGAGTCTCTCCAGAGTTTTAGAGACATGGCACAAGCCTCTCAGAGGCTGGAAGTGGTTTTACCAGAGCTAAAAACTTTACCATCTCTATGGGTCCCTTCAAAAACTATGGGATATATGGGATATAGCTTTATGTCTGAATAGAAGCATTTATTTCCTCCCCTCTCTATGCTTAAAAAGCTGATAAAAAGAGCTTAAATCTCAGCAGATATCTCAGCAAATATCTAGGAACCAGGTCTGTCAGAATGACTTATGGCAGAGCTAAAGCCTCTAGCTCAGGTAAGCAGGGAAACCACCCCCACTCCAGGCACAAAGTACATACACATATGCTATCTCCATCACTTCCACCAGTTGAACCCCAAAACAAGAACTTGTTAGGAAGAACAGCTTTAATGAGAAACACATCCTTCCCCAGAAGTGATCTAAGAAATAAAAATTGAAATTTAAACCCAGTAAGAACTCCTGCCCTTCCACTCCCCACTCAACGAATAAAGGCAGCAATGCTTTTTCAAGCCACCACCCAGGGAGCCTGGCTGAAAGCACAGCAGGAGCCACGGTGTCCCATCCCTGTGCTGTTACAGCTCTGTGCCTGAGCTGGGGCCTGTGCCAGATACCGGCAGCTGGCCCTGTCTTCATAGCCCCTCAGTTCCCTATCACGCACACATCTCATCCTGCTCCCTCGAGGGAGCCACAGGAACAGTGCCAGAAGGTTTGGTGAAACAAGCCAGGATGACAGCATGGATGGAAAAATGAGGAAGCATCCAACAGGGCGATGTTTTCTTGAATACAAAACAATGTTGTCTTTATTCAATCCCACCATGTCTCTGCTTTATTAATACAGGTTTCTGGACCTTCCAAGCACCGTGCACCCCAGGGAGAAGATGCTATAAACTGTGAACAAAAACTCAGTGTGGTAACTAGTGGATAATGCCTCCAAATGCTGATAAGAAAGGAATGGATGCCAACACTAACTCCCCAATAAGTGGAAATGGCAGCATTTCTGTATAGCCAGCTCCATGGCAGCAGAGCATGCTGCTCACAAAGCCAGATCAGGTCTTTTGGCCTTGCAATCCAAAAGCAAATGTCATTCGATAAAAGTTTGATCCCAAGCACCACTGCCACTAGAAACATTTATTCTTCTTTCTGCCTTGCCTCTGACCTTTCAGTCTGCAACTCAGACTACAAGGGAATTACTATAAAAATACCTCAGACCTCCCAGCAGCACCAAGGTAGGACATGCTGCAGTTTTAAAAAAGAGGATGAAGAAAGTGCAAAAGGTGTTAATTCCTGGGCCTTGTAAAAATAACCGACATAGTGAGCCTTAAGAACAGTTTTTACACTTATTTCTGAGAACATTTTTGTTTTCCTGAATTATGGTATTTCTTCATCATTCAAGTTCATTTTAAGTATCAGGTGGTAGAGTCAGCTGGAAGAAAAATCTCAGGATTTTCAGCTGTCACTGAAAACAAAGACTAAAACCACAGAGTTTCTCTCCTCCCTGCCCTCACTGAGGAGGGCTAGGAACAACAGGCACATGCTGAGTGACACCAGTGTTAAAACATGTATCACCTTAGACTCTTAACTCAGCACTTGGGAGCTGCTATCAAGAGGATCTTAACTAGAAGACACACCTAAACCTTTGCTCTGCTAGAACACTTCATATGTAACTTGAACATACATTGCCATGATTACAAAAGTTTCTATTTCACAAAAAAACAGCACCAAGAAAAATTCTGGAGGTTGATTTCAAAAAGGTTTAAATGTAGCTACGTTTCAGGAACTCTACTGTTGAGAGGGACTACCTCAAGATGCCCATTATAGAATAATAGAAACAGAGGGGTTTTTCTGCTGGGTTAGTCTTGTAGTTGCTCTGGGTAATACTGACAGACAGATAGATAGGTAAAGGTTCTTCTGCCCAAGGAAGGTAAAACAGAAAGTCCTCTCCAAAATAATTGTGGGTTTCTGAGCAAACGATACAATGCAAGACCAAAAACGGATAGTGTATTGTCTGGCAGATAGGGATCCAGCTACAGGTCTTCCTCAGACTCTAAAATAACTATTTTTAATTAAACCCCCCCCCAAAAAACAAACAAACAAAAAACCACAAAAAACAACCCAACCCCAACACAAAACAGCAGCTTAGGAAAGTCTCAGTCTATCACCTCAAGATGCTAAAGAAAGGCAAGAATTTAAGGGAATGGCAGAATCGCCACCTATCTGTGGAGATCTTGATAAACACTTTCCATATAGCACAGCTCTGTCATATTATCTCATCTTCTGGAGCAGAATGCTAAAAATTAGAGAAGAAAAAGCCCACAACACTTAACACAAGCTAGTAAGGTATTCTGCATTGCTCTGGGACGGGCTGTGCACATAGCTTGGCTAAGCAGTAACTTGATAAATCAGTAAGACTCACACATTTTCACACAGCCCTTCTGGGCAAAGCGGAGTCTGCATGGTGTGAGGATGCCTCAACAAAGTTGCTAATGACAATGCTAAGTGCCAAAGTCACCCGTGAAAGTGAGACTTAACTAGTTTTGAAAATGGCAGCATGTGTGTGATCTTACACAATATTCCCACAACATCTTGCAAGGTTTTCTTACTCCAGGGTCAATTCTGCAAAGCTTACAAAGAAGTCACTTAAACTCGTTGATTAATCCCCTTAAATGCACATTCAAGCAACTAGAAGCATTTAAACTAGAACCTCTCAGAGCAGACATCTTATGTCAATTGTGGTCTAGTCTGACAGAACTAGAACTAGCTTGACAGATCTACTTTGACAGAACCCTAATCATTATTGGGAACCTGAATGAGAGATCATTTAACAGTAAATTGTTAATTATCATAATCATCTTAATAATAGTTTTCTTACTTAAATTAGGAACAATAGTAACCTCATTACCATTCTTCTGTTTACCATTAGTAACACAAAGGCTAAAGAAAATTAATTTAAAGAGATCTGTGTTACTGAACCAGCATGTATTTTTAGACTACATATGTATGCTGAACTACATCACCTCAGTTTACTAAACTATAAGGCAAAAGATATTGTTCCAGAAGAAACAAGCTTCAGTTTATCCTATGCCTTGCTTTCCATTTATATAAACAAAGCTGAAGAGCCGTAAGGTTTTCCTAGCAGTAGGACAGGGGGCTGAAACAAGCCTCCTCTTGCATGGGGCCAGCTGAGGTAGGCTCACAGCCAGCAGTTGCCATAACCATCTCCAGGGCTCCAGGCTCTAGGTCCAAGAGCAAGAACTCACAGCCTCTCAAGCTTAAATTAACACTTATTGTACCATTGTTCTGACATCTTCAGGCACTCCCTTGGGGATGCAGGAGCTGCTCTTTTTCTCTCTTTTTTTTTTCTTTTTCTTTCCCTTCCCTAGTTTCTGTCAACCTGTATCCCATCTTGTCTTCACCTCAGCCTTGTCTAGTCTCAAGATGCAGGGCCTCTGGTGAACCAGATGCTCTGGGTAGGTTTCTTCTCTATATCCCTCCAACAGGAAGATGTGAAAACGACTCCACAGCTTTCCCTCTGCAAAAGAGGTGGAGGGTCCTGAAGCTTGAACTAAGCTCTTTACCTAAGGGGTTTTTTTCTGATTTATCAGTTACAGAAGACACTTCACTGTAAGGGCACAAGGAGATTTATAGCATCAGAGGACTGTCAACCATCTTATATTTACATTTTCTCTTTACCTTTTCAAGACAATCAAAATAAATTTTAAAATCAATTAGTCTCCTATTTACATTCATGTTACTTTATACCTAACTCACTGTTCTTAAAATCAAAGAACTACAGCAGCCTGAAGGCAGTTCAAAATCCCCTCTTAAAGTTAATACATGCGTTTACTGTGAGCCAGGGGGTATCCATCAATTACTCATTTAAAGACTGTACTGCCACAGGAGCTTCAGCTGGGACAGAAGGTGAGATAAAAAGCAAGATTATGTACACTCCAAAAGTAGAGTCTTTGTAGAGTGAAAGGAAATGGTCAACATCAAGAAGAGAAAGGAACATTTAGAGCAATATCTAGGGCAGGAGGGAAGAAGTCAGAGTTCCCCAGGTCAGATCTCTTCTCCATATCTAAGGAAAGCTAACAAAAACACAAGGCTGTGAAAGACATGATGAAAGTCTATTAGCACGCCAAGGAAAACAACATGCCTAAGTCTGCATAAGTCACTGGGGAAAAACAGTCTTCCAGACTAGGGAGATTCTACATGCTGAAACTCTTTTCTGTGCTTTTTGTGTTTCGATGGCTTCTCTACAAAAGAGCATAGCAAAGCCCATTTATTAAAGTGCCAGAAATTACAGATGCAATTCTCCCTTACACAAAATCCCACCACATATTTTTAGCTTGATATTGCAATAGCAAATGGTGGTCCCCAAAATACTAAAGATATGATGTTCTCAGGATCACATTTAAGCACGCCAAAAATGCACTACTAGCACTGGGACTCACTAAACAACTGGGCCAAGAATTTTCTAAATGACAAAAGATGGGGGGCAATAGATGGAAGCATCCTAGTACTGCAAAATCAGAGTGATAAACAGTGATTGTGATGATCAATATCTCTTACGCGCTCATACTTACCCGTACAACTACGACTTGTACAGACACGTGTTCAGGCAGTCGAATGGGAGCCCGGAAATGCATTGCTAAGGCTACCAGAAGGTGAAGAATGGAAATCAGATTCTTGCCATGGATTGCTGCAAGGAACAAGGAAAATGAAGCAAATAAAACAATACTGAGGCCTTATTCTAAACAAACAGCTCTGGCATAAAGGCAGCAAAAAATGCCTTTGGTACACAGAGTCTTTTTTTCTTTCTACCCTTCCTCTTCTTCCTAAAATAACAAGGCCTACAATGTAGTTTCGCAGGTAAAAAAGCCTAGAATCAACCCTCCCTTTAAGTTACATTGCTAACTTGGGAGTCCAAACACTTCAGTTCCCTCCCTAGTCAATGAAGACAGGTAGACTCAATCACTTGCCTTCCACTGTACTGGAGAATTCTGCCTTTAGCAGACTTCCAAAGTGTTAACACAAGCTGTCCTGTCTTTAAGAGATGAACTTCATCTATTATCTAGGTGCAGGGACTTCTTAAATTCCATTTTCACTTTCAGGTTGCAACTGGACATGCCTGAACAGAGGGGACTTTCTGCTTCTGTCAGAAGCTGCATCCTCCAGCAAGATGCAGGATCCTTTTCTTCTCAGTGTGGTGGCCTGAAGGATTAGACTGCCCTCTAGTACTTGAATGATTAACACATTTCTCATATCTGTAGGGATTCAAATTCAGGAAGCAAACAAAAAACTTTCTACATCCTTAAAGGAATAAATTACTTCAATTACCCCATGTACAGCCATATACATCTGTCCTTAAACAAAGACCACAGAAGAAGGTACCCGTTACAATCCATACATGGGTGTGGTAACAGCCTTTACACAAATAGAGAAATAATTTATAAACCCACACTGCATTACAGAGACTATTGTCAACTAATTCATTATCATACCCTCCTTGCCTGTGAGGCTAAGACAGGAAGAATAAAAGAGTTCTTACAGTCAACGTTCCACTTGATTGTCCAGCCATGGGGTCGGAGTAAATCATGGACAGCTTCCAGGACCGTCTGCAACTTTTGTTTCTGACCAATTTCAGATTGCGTCACTTCTGCCACATTCAGTTTACGGTCAGCCAATTTTTCTGTATTTGAGAAAAAGAACAACAAAAAGAATAAGCAAAAGCAGATTAAGCAAGGGCCTGCATGGGAATAATGAGCACAGAGCAGAGCTGGACTCTGCTAGAAGTTTTCAAAGAGAATAATTTTCCTCAGAAAGCAGAAAAGCTGAAAGCAAACTTTCATCGAAGCGTGTTAATTCCAAAAAACACTTGTGATAGAAAGCTGGTAAGGTCTTCGCAGAACATGCTCATCAGTCAGGCATCAAAATATATAAAAACTTACAGACAGGCACCAAGTTAATAATAATATTTATCATAATTCCCATTTTCTTTTACTGATGAAAAGCGTTTGGCACAACAAAGCCTTCACTATGCAAGAAATCTGCACAGGTTTAAGGGGCTTTTCTAATAACAAGATAATTTAGGACAAAAAAGGGGAAATATTGTGTCAACATTTACTTCAGCTTGATGAGCTTTATTTCAGCTAAAGCAAACTTTGCCTCGTCAAACCATCAAAAGTCATACACTCATATGACCCACAGATTTGTACTGGCTTAGCAGAATCAACATAAAGAAGCTGGTACAAGTTGTCACATCACATCACGGCTGATTACTTCTAAAAATGAACAAATGCAAGAAATTTTGCAAAATGCCATAACTAAAATTTGAATTCTGTTTCTGCAATATAATTACTTGTTGCCAAATTCATAGACAAGTCATCCTTCTCTTTCCTTGCATTGCAGTGTTTTCCAAAGACACAAGAGCTGAATTTCTCTAAAAAAGAAAAAAAAAATGAAGAAAGAAAATGAGGAAGTTAGGGGTAGAGTACTCCAGCCACCACAGCAATGGGAACAGCTGATCTCTTTTCTCCCTCCACTCTGGGGTGAAAAATGGTCAAACCCACTCCGCTGCTGGGACTAGGAGGGCAAGACTGGTTGAACATACTCCAACTATATACTATAATTCCAGTCTTTATTAAAAAAAAAAAAAAAACCAACACAGTTCACCAAAACTGTTTTCACAAAATGAGATGGGCTTCAACTCTAAAGATTCTTTCAGAAACATTTCAGAGCTGTCAAAACCTGTCATTCCAATAATGGAAATATTTTTCCTCTCAAGTTTCTTCTGGACATTTTACCTTTCTAAAGATAAATATATTGATTTTCTAAAAATAGAAATACAAAATTACTTTAATAACCCAAACACAAGAGACTTGCAGGTTATAAAGTCACAAATACTTTGATAGAAACAATCAAAATGTTCAATCTACAGTAGGAAACTTTTATCAATAACTGAATTATATTAACGAGGAAAATGTTCTTCAGCCAAGATGTGTCTGAGTATTTTTTAAACTGACTACCAAAATATGCCAATATTACCTTAAATTATTTTAGACTTTTTTTAAAATTATACTACAAGATCCATTTTTTTTAGTCACATGTTATGGTTCCTATCTATTCTCAGCCCAGGTTAGCTGCCAGTCAGCAAGCAGAAATTTATTTCCTTTCACCCTAACACCATGTGTACCAAGCCACTCAAGCCTCTCTGAGTGGCACTATTTGGACTTTGATAAAATTATTTAAACAAGAAGCTCCACCTCTATCAGTCAGACAACTATTTGCTAATCTCTTACTCCAAACTGCTTCAAAATAAACCCACTGACAAGCTGTTGTCTTTAATTTTTGTGTGTGTGTGTGTCTATCAAGACAGATCTTGAAACATCTCGCACCCAAGGAATGATAACTGCTACTTGTAGTTTAATGACCCTACTTTGTTAGCCTTTCCTGCAGGCACCAGAAATGAAGATTGCACAACAGAGGGCTGACTTCATTCTGAAGCCTCAAGCACCAGAAGCACCACCACAAGCATGACATCAATGAGATAGCACAAAGATGGTTAGATTCAGTAATGTAAGTCTTGCTAAATGAAGAAACCAAGACACTACTGAAGGATAACATAAGACTGGGGATGAGTTGTGATAGTATCAGGTCAGAGGAGAAGCATTTGCTCTCCAGTCAGAGGCTGAACAAGAAGAAAATAAGGAAAAAACAGCCCAGTTAAAGTCTCAGGCTGCAAGATTTACATGCCCATCTTTCCTCCTTTAAGATCTGCTAAGTCCAACTGAGCTATATGTGTATGCATGTATGTACAACTATGCGCTTTGTAGACATCTGCAGGCAGAATCTCGGCCTCCATGGGGAATGTAAGAAAGCAGTGAGACTTATGACAAACAGCTACAGCGAAACACACTACCATCTGCTGAAACAGCAGCCTCTGTAAGCCAAGGAGTACAACTGTATTCACACAAATACTTCACAGCTAAAACTGACTCTATATCCCTGCTCCTCACCATGTCTGGAGGGTCTCAGCTGCAGTCTAACCAAGGAATATTGAAAGTACTCTTGTTTTATTATTCAAGTATTTTTTGAGACGTTTTAATTGCACATGAAGTTAATTAATGTTAATCAATTTAAAAGCTTGTGAAAGTTCATCAAAGTGCTGCAGAGTTGTTATTTAAGAGACATATGCAGAAAATTCAGTAAGCAGCATCCATGAGCACCAGTGGAATTAGCACTACTGAGTCCTCTTCCCCAACTCTGACATGTACATCCCAGCCCACTCTTGAAAACATGTCATAAGAAAACTGAAGCAATCTGACTGTCTCCAGTAAGCAGTGTGAATTTACAATGGCACTTGAAGCCTCATCTCTCTCTGTTTGCTAAAAGCACCCTCATAAATCACTGTATCATCCAAAGGTTTTCTCCATTGTGTTTCTTGCATGAACACACAGACTGCAAAGATGTAAGGGGGTTGCAAAATCACAGTTGCTTAACTGAGCATATCCTTTCATGAATCATTCACACATAAGTGCACAATCAGTACATGCCTGTTTCCCATGCATTTGTTTTTCCCTATTTTTCTTCCCTTAAAGTAATTCTGTCAGGGCCTCAAAAAAGCTCTCAGCCCAAATGCTCCCAGAAGCAAATTATACAGACAAAATTTTGGTCCACGTGGCTTCTGCTTGGTCCCCCAGTATAAACATGAATCTCCTCACCTTTTACCTGCCACATATTTCAGCTGTCTGGACTATATACTCAGTCCATGAAACAGATACCTAGGAATCATTTGGACTTCTTCCCCTTTCAGCAGACAGCCTGAGAACAGATGGAGAAGGCGACACTGTAGCTGTCAGTGAAACAAACCTGGTGAGGTGGTGAGTTACTGCACAGACCCGCTGCTGTCGGCAGCTTCAGAAGAGATTAACTTTGGGCTCCTTCCAGACTTTGGGGCCTTCTCTTGTGTGAACTCACCTAGCAGCTTTTGCAGCACCTGCCCATCATAAAGGTCCTCTTCAAGCTGTTTGACAATGATTCTCTCCTCTACCAGCACATCATTAATCCAGTCAATTAGAACCTGGAAGTACAGAAAAAGGAGGCAAATGTCTAAAACCGACTGAAGTATGTTCCTTTCATTCAAGACAGTAATCAAGAATATAAAACAGAGCAAGAGTAACCATGGTTATGTATTTCCAAGTTACAGAGAAATAACGTAAGAGATGGCTTTGCTCTATTGTTTTTAATTTGGGTCTTGCAGCATGGCAAGTTTAGGGCCCTCTATTTTTCCTCATTAAAATGACTCCTTATTACATGAATTCTAAAGCAAGTAGCAACTAGCAGCTCTGCAACCTTTGACAGTATTTATGTTCTCCAGGTCCAAAAACTCAAGTCTTACCTGTTTTATGAACAGCAGACCTGCCAATAGATGACAAAAATCCCATGCTCCCACCATGATCTTTACCCTGAATAGATGTGAGTGGGCTGCCAGAAAGAAGAGCTTCAGAGGGGAAAGGGTAAACAATCCTACAGGACTCACTAGCCAGATCCCTGCCCATTAGCAACAGGACAAGACATTTTATCTTAAACTATTGCAGAATAGAGAACTCTGGGATTAAAAAGTTGGTCAAATGGACCTGATAACCACTCTACTACATATATAATAGTCACCATATGCTGGCTACCATAACTAAAAAAATAATTCCATTGCCTGCAAAACAGGAACAAACATAAAGAACCTTTAAAAAGGAAATGAACCGAGTTAAATTTTCCATGTGCCAAAGATAATAATTTCCAAACAGCTACAGGAACTATAGCCTTGACTGTCTAAAGTTGGCAATAGTGCTTTCCTCCAATTTATTATCTGGAAAACTAAATTGCTTTTGCAAAAATAATGGAGTTCTGTGGGAAGAGAGGAACAGTTAAATCCTGCTAAATCCTCGATTCTGTAAGAAGAGTACTGCCAATCATAGAAAATGCAAAATACATTAACTAGAGCCACCTAAAGCAATAAGCCCTATTTAAAAACTCTACAATTAAAAAAAAAATTGCTTCATATAAAATTGTGGATTCTTTAAATTCACTTTCTGATTAGATCCCATACTTCTGCCTCTTCTCAGCAGTCATGATGGCTGTGTTTTGGGTTTAAATATACAAGAGATTGTGAAACAAAAGCAGATAAACAACATATAAACAGGCTTGCATTGGAAAACACCCACCTTGGCAATCCTAGGAAATGTGAGTATTCAAATAATGTTGATCACAAGGACACTTAAGTAATTCAGCCTGGCTACTGCGATTCAGTGAGTCTACCAACCTGAGGTAAGTTTTCCTAGGCTTAGTATCCACAAAGAAGTTTATAATTCAAAAATATAAATACTATGCTTCCTGTGCCGCTAATCTATATCTTCAGCACTTCCAAAGCATGCTGAAAATGTGCAGGGCTGACCCTCATCTCTAAAAATACTCCAAGTGGCAAATTTTAGCCAGGTGATATGGCAACCAGTCAGCTGATGGAAGGCAAGGATCAGCATCAAATGCTCACATATGTAAATCACTTTCATCCTCTAGGTTGCCCAGAGGGATGAAATATCTCCATAATAAAAATGAGTCTCCTAAAGAGCTTTTCTTGTAAATTCTTCACTAGCCAGTATCAGCAACTTGTATCAAAAGTCATCTTCTCCAGAGCAGGTAAAAGAAAAGTGGGGGTGATGTTTGAAGGCAGATGTGGATATACAAGGGTGTGTTCTGCACCAGTATTATTGCCCCACTGCTCCCCTGTGACCTTGCAGGAACCTTATCTACCACTTGGGCCATTCCCTCTATCAAATTGCCTCTAGCACCCTCCAGCAGTTCTCAGGATGCCTCTTCAGCAGCCTCTGGATCAGGTAAAGTCTCCCTGCCATCATTTTCCTCTATATTTAAAGCTAGGGTTTTCCAAAAAATCATAATACGTCAACTATTATCGGGCACAAGACATCACACCTTTGGATTTACTTGGAAAACTCCAACCAAAATTAGTTCATCGGAGATTATAGCCAGCAAAAGTTAAATGCTCTGCTCTGCAGGCAGGGAACCATGACCACATTTGGAGAGAAAAGTCCAAATAGCTATTCTTGCCTCTTTCAATCTTTTTCAGGGGATTGAAGGACATTTATGGTAAAGGACTGGAGAGAGACATCAGACAAGTTAGCAAAGGATTACCACAATTGGAAGACAATGAGAAGAGGGATACCATCTTTCACCTCAAAATCAAAACCAGTGATACAGGAAAGTGAGTCCTAAATAACACAATACTTTCCTGTACCAGATCATCTAGAAAGAGATTTTCTAAACCTGTCAATAAGGTGACAGGCCAGTTCTAAAATGATACAAGTTTGACACACATAGACATCAATAAAAAAACAACTGAAGAAATCAAAGTCACAAAAGATTTAGGTCTTCCATGAAATTTACAGAGCAAACTTTCAAAAATTATCTGAGATACAGCTGAAATTATCATTTGGGAATCAGATCCCATTACAGTCCCTACAGGAAGAGGCCAGACTTCCAGAAGTCCTCAGAATCTTTGTTAAAGGAAGACTCAGGATGCTAAACTATTTGAAACCATTAATATCTTATTTTGTTTGTCCTGTGCTGAATGGTATTGAAGTCAAAATTTAGAAAGTGCCAAGGAACTCAAAAAAGAAAAGTCTGGAATTACTTTCTAATGTAGGAGCCAACATCCCAGTTCTAAGAATGTGGGTACATCGAAAACACAACGTGGCTTTGGGTACAGGGTGTTAAAAAAGAGAGATACTTGCTCTATTTGTTACTTATATGTTTCAGCGAAATTTAGCACTGAAAAACTTTTGGCAAAAGAGTACAGAAAAGAGATACAAATTAAATAACATCTAGCTGTAGTTATTTTATTATTTTAATGGTTCAGCACCTGAATGAAAGAAAAGTATCACAAAGAACATTCTAACTTATTTAGTGTTTAGACTAAAACTCTCACAGAAAAAAAAAAGAATTTGCAATTTACAGTTAAGGAAAAAAACAACCACAAGGTTTTGGGTTGTTTGTTGGGTTTTCTAACAGCCCTTGAAGACTGGCAAGTGCTGTAATTAAGAAACAAACAAACCAACTGCAAAAATGTGAAGAAGTGCTTTATTGCAAAGTCTTTTCTCACACTGTCGGCCCTGACACCATTCATCTCCGTACATGCAACAGCTGGCAAAGCCACCCCAAGATTCCACATGTAGCTAATGATCTTCAATGCACATGAGACTCATCTGCATGTGCAGCACTTGGTGACTCACAAACCAGCATGCAGGTTCCTGGAAATGTCATTTAACTTGTCCTACCTTCATATAAAACTGCTTTTCTATAGTCTTCTATAGTATCTGGGATTAGTAGCATGATTTTAAAACTACTATAATATCTCCATGTCCTCAAAACTATGCCTGCCCTTTCATGCATGCAACTATATTCATATAAAACATCTCTGAACTGTGTCAAATGCTCAGGCATATGCATTTTTAGTTGTCAAGTTTCCAGGGTGCTTTAAATTCTGACACATCCATTTATTTTATCATTTTTAGGACAAATGCATGTGTCTGGTTAAATGAGCCATGTTGCATTACGAAACACTGGGCTGAAAACTGAAATTCACCATGAGGCAAGCAGCTGAAAAAAAAAAAACTGCACTAGAAATCTAGAAGAAAAAAAAAATGAGTCTGCCTGGCCAATTTGGTTTTCTAACTCATGCAAGATGGGTCTTTATATCAAACTTCACCAGCTCAGTGAAGTATTTTTTGTGTTGCAGGCTGGCTGCTCCCATGATGGTGAGGTACATTCAAAGTTAATCTGCAGGGTTCAAGGGCATAAGGACCCCACAATCACCACTACACAAACATGAACAATATGAAAAACAAGACAAAATACACGAACACATCTGTCACAATGGGAAAACAGGAAGCCCAGCCACCAAAAACAGCAAAGAAAAAAGCCCTCTGATTTCAATGACCCTTTCTAACCTGACCTATGGAAAAATTAGGAAGCAGAGATCAATGGTATGAAAGCCTAACTGGCTTCAGGGGTAAGCATGTAAATTAATACTAAAAAAAAATCATATTCAAGCCTGTAAACCATTGACTAAGGACAAAGTGCTGGCAACCTGTCAACAAAAAGAAGGCTTCTTGTTTTCAAAAGCAGACTATGGAGCATTTAGGAAACATGGTTTCATCTGGTCACAAGTGAAACCTTACCAAAAGGACAGTGACTTCACTTTAATTTTCTCTTCACCACAGTAAATTTAAATAAGACATAAAATTAGACATGGGAAAAGCTGCTAACTTCTAGGACAGTGAATGATCATTGCTACAAATAACATTTACTCATTTCAGGCATTATCTAGGGCAGCAGTGTTTGCATCTGTATTAAGTTTAGATGCAACTTTAAAGGCCAAAAGTTGTTGCAGTATCACCTGATCTTACAGCAGTCTTTCAGGGATGGAAAGCATCTTGCAACTGTGACTTGCTGTCTTTTATCAAGGGAAGACACTTTCAGACAGGACCCAATTCTTGCAAGCTGCTGTCCTAAAATTTTGGATTCAATTAATAATAAACGCTTCATAAATCTCCTACAAAATACATGATAAAAGCCTAGGAAATCTGCCACTTATGTGAAATGGTAAAATACCTTTTCAAAGTCTCTGACTCAATTCCTACAGCCTATTAACTCTAATTATGTTTAGGATGATAACCATCAAAGAAGCTTTTGAAACTCTTACCCTTCAGCCATATCCAAACCAGAGGAGGGGAAAGAAAAAAAAAAAAAAGAAAAAAAAGATTCCTTCCACCTTAATTCCCAAAGCACAAAGAAACACACACGAACAACAGGGAAAGCACATATAGATCAGCCTTTTTTTTTTTTTTTTTTTTTTTTTCTTTTTCCCCCCCTTTGAAAAGACAGCTAGAAGAATCCCAAACACTCTTTACAATTAGTGACATGGACCAACTACAGGA
>JAAGNO010004886.1:92494-108887 GCA_033439905.1 Ceryle rudis
AGCGAGAGTAGGGATGTGGGGTCGCTGACAGAGCGCAGGAAGCGCGAGCAGGGGAAGCATGTGAAAGAAAGAAAAAAGAAACCCCAGAAGGTCCATCTGCAAGACCATTTCTACCCCATTCAGACTAGTGATACGACTTTTGTTCATTCACATCTCAGGTGAGATGTGGCCACAGGACAAATCCCCCTGATGAAGCAGCCCACCTTTGCCTAAATGATGAAATATCTGCTGGAGCTCCCACTTCCCACAGGAGGTGTCAGACCAGAAGGCAACAGGTCCCTGGTGGTAAAGACTGTGCAGTTTCTGTATCTTAACCTGCTCCTCTGTTTGTCTATCACAGACCAATACATGCAGCCACACACATGCAGATTTTCCACATGACATGAAAAGCTGTCTTCCAAACAGTAAGCCTTCTAGGAACATATATAAAAAAAAAAAAAAAGTTTCCCAAAAACTGACATTTTCCAAGCAAAACTGCTGGACTGAAAGGTTTCAAAACCAGCCCCAAACAATGCATGCTGATACAGTGAGACTGTCTCTTCTAGAGACAAACCACACGCACAACTCACCCATCTGCTACTGCATTACTAATCACTTAACATTTACAAAAGGTTCTGAGATCTTTTGACGGAGACTGCAGGAGAAAGACAAAGCCTCCATTAATTATAACACAGAATTAATAATCCTGGGCAGATCAAAGACAAAGGCTTGATCAAAGCCACATAAAAGCACTGTATCAAGGGACTGCGTTCAAAGAAGGACTGTGGTAATAAAATTATTTATACGCCTCAGTAGGTGGACATGGGATTCACAATGGCTGGGGTCTGTCTCTTGAAGAAATGTAAAGACCTAAAAAAAAAAAAGTAAACCTAAAGGCAATTTTTAGGAAAGGCCTATAATAATGCTTTTAGTTTAGCTGCAAAGAGCAGGCCATGCTTGCTTATAGGGGTAACACACAGTGGAGTGCTCTCTTCTGTGACTGCCAGAATAAAGATTTCCCCTTTATTTTATTTCTCGTCTAGCATGGCAGCAGCATATTCCACACTTGAGCCAGCTGGAAACGTTTATGAGAAGCTGTGGCTTTGTTTTGTTTGTGAGGATGAAATACTGGTTTCAGATTTTTGTCCATGAAAATTCTTTCTTTCTATGGAGTCATTTATGGGGGAGGGGTGAACAAAAGAATTTGTATTTTGTGGTGGGTGACACCTGTGTTAAGTGAGACAATATTCACACAGCTACACAAGTCCTGGCCAAGGTGGTAAAAGCCAAGGTCAGCCCACAGTACCAATACAGAGCCATCGAATTTCCAGCAGTCGTACTAATCCCATTCAAGCTCCCAAAAGGACTAGACCAGAATTCGTATCATCATTTAGCTCCGCAGCTGGTTTAGTCTTCTGCTCAGTTCATGCAACACATCTAACACCCACTTAGTAAAAATACTTAACTAGGAATCCTTCCAAATAGGTTCTGCAAGGCAGAAAAGCAAAAAGAAGTATACAGAAAGCTATCAAACTAAAAGACAAACTTGGGATTCATCATTTTAAATCTCTAAATCCCAGTTTCTCATTTTTTTCATTATTGTCTTAAACCATAGTTATGCAACTGTCTTGATCAGGCAGGCATCATGCTGTCAGCAAAGGGGCACTCCAGACTTTGCCTCCATCCCTCTCTGCCACTCACCCCTTCCCTTTTGCTGGCACTTGTGGTTACAGAAGCCACATTATGGCACAAAGCAGGGACACAGTGTGCCTGAAAACTAACCAGATATGAAAGGAAAATATATTAAGTTCATTTTCACAGTGTAGACACACAAAGACTAACGCTGGCAAAAAAAACCCCAAACAAACAAACAAAACCCCAACCAGTAGAAATAATAATACTTAATATAAAGTATTTATAAAGTTACACCTGCAAAGGTGAGGTTTTCAAGCACAGAAAAAGCCACCCAGTAGGCTAGTGAGCAGATACACTGACCTACTCAACTCTGCTTCAGTCTCCCTGCACTGACCTTAGAGTGGCAATCCCACAGCTTTGAAAATGGCACAGTTTTTTTAATCACCTTTCCTCATGCCTGAGAGGTGTATTTTTAAGCAGCTCCCAGCAAATGGTTCTGACATTTTGTCCTGCCCAAAACGGAGCAACACTCCACTGCATGCAGATGAGCAAGGAGAGGTCAACTATACAGCTTCTGCACACCAGGACATGAAGTGGGCATACCTTTGCACATGCCTTGTCTTGAACTCATTGCTTCACACATTGCTTCAATCCCAAGAGTTTTTTGATAGAGAAAAGTTAGGCTGCTGTCTCAAACATCACAGGTGATGACTGCAGCTTGAGAAGACCTTAAAAGCAACCAGGGAAAGCTACAGTCCCCCCTCTGCCCACAAGCCCTACCTGAAAACAGGGAAAATATACTTTCTCAGACTTCCCCATTTACAATTCCATCACAACACACAAAAGCTCATTTCTTTCTATGAAGCAATGGGGAAAAATTATGTACTCCCAAGTGTACTGCATGAGTACCAGGACAACTTCCACCTGAAAGAAGGATGTGGAGTCAAATCCACCCGATGAGAACAGAGGGAAAGGAAAGGTCTGGTAAGAAGAAGAAAGGACTGAAAGGGACTTCTGGCCTATATCGTCCCCAGGAGAAAACCTGCAAGGCTTTAAATTTACTGCCATCAATTGTCTGTGAAATACTGTATTCTACTGTATAGTGCTCAGTACACTCCAAGGCTTCAAAGCTGATGGGCACCAGCAGGTAAGGAACAGTTCACCATCTAGGAACTCAGTCTGAGATTCCCAACAAAGCAGGTTGATTTCCACAAGGTGCCAAGTGGCAACAAGACTCCTTTAACCAAAAGCAACTCCAGAAACCAGAATCAACGAGAAAAAACAGCACTTCATCTTACTGCCTCCTACAAACTCTACCTCTAATCCCATGTACACAGCTAACTGTGCAAACTTACCAAGCAGAACATTCGGCATCGAAAAAGTCAATACTGAAGCTCATGGTAAGACATTTTACAACTGACCTGGGTTTCCATCCCTCCATCAGCTTCTCTCCACCTCCTTCACATGGTTTGACACTTCATTGGTAGATACCTGAATGAAACCCCCTTAGTTAACTGCCCCTGCAATTTTACTTGCTTCAGCTTACTGCTTTCCCCCTGTCCTTGACCTCCCTTACAAAAAGCATGAAAAGTTTTAACAGCCACCACCAAAAGCAGTCTACTGTGCAAATATGAAACATTTGATGTTGCTTGTTCTTCTGAACATGTCAAGAGAAGTACAGAGTAACAGACTCACTTCTGAAGGCAGTGGTGGCAGGTGAGCACAAGAAGCAACAGAAAGGCACCGTCTTTCTCCAGCTGATAGTACAGAGCTCAACAAACTTCATACAAGTAGAAAGGAGGCTACAGCTATGACTTGCAATTCAAAAAAAGAAACTTTTTTGCTTGCACAACATGATTCTGCAGGAAAAATAAGTTGAGATAAATGATCCTACAACCACAAAAAGTGCACATGCCTAATTGCTGCCATTGCCCAAATGTCACCCAGGAAGAGGAGAAGGAAAACCCAGAAAAACACCCCAGTACAGCAGCTGTATTTTCAACCCACATGTTGAGGGTTTGCGAATATACGCTAGTTTTCAGTTCAACAAACTGAAATGGAGGGATAGCCAGTGCTTCAGACTAGAAGCTTTAACTTAAAACACTCACCACACAGTTTTCAAGAGTACTATCTACTGAGGTTGCTCATGTCCATCTCTACCTTTCCCGTGTCCTACTTGCATCCAGGGCAGTAAAACAGTGTATTGAAAATGAACCGAAACGTCTCGCTATAGAAGCAGACACCGCAAAGTACAAAGAAGTTTTCTCAATGATTTCCAGACAAGTCATATGTGGAAAAGTATTGCTTTGAGCACCAGAGGAGCCTGCCAAGACAAGCACTTCAGTGATAAGCACTACAGACCTCACAGAAAAAAAAAAAATAAAAAAGTCTGGAACTCAGAGCCCACAGTCAGATAAAAGCCAGTCAGTCCACAAGGGGAAAGTACAGACAGGAGAGCAGGCTGCCATAAAAGCATTCAGATATTTAACTCTGCCAGGTTTAAGTAAGAAATAGACACCACCATGTCCTAATGGAGCTGCTTGAAGACCATGTAGAAGGAGTAGAGTCCAGGCCTCTAAATGCCATTCCAGTCCAGTCTCCAAAATGCAGCCCTCAAGGCATAACAAAATGCAGCATGAAACAACAGTCAGGCCAAGAATCAAATCAACACAAGTCCAAAGGACAACAAACTGTTCACATTTCACCAAGTATGAAAAAGACCTTCAGCTGTTATTGTTTGTTTATTTAGCGCACCAAAGTTTTACACAATTTGCAGTTCTAGCTTTCTGTGGTCTTTTTTAAAGCCTTTGCACTGAACATACCAGGTGGTGTTTCAGTGGAGCTACCAGACATCTTAAAGACTTCGAAGCTCAGCTTCTGGTCAGTCCCAAACCAGTTTTCTAACTACACAGCTTTTACAACTCACCCTTGATAAAGAAGCAGCCAGTGCAGCAGCCCAGTGGAATCTGTGCTTTCCTCCTCACTAAAACATTAGACAGGCAAAAAAACACAGGGAAAAAAAAAAAATGTAGTCTTACTGGTACCCCAGTGCAAAACTAGTAAAAGGACCCTGATGAGAAGCAGTTTCACTGCACACCCTTGTAGTCACATGCTCATAAAGTATTAATCCACAGACTTCATCCTGTGCATGAAATGTCCTCACTCCAGCCTTTTAGGAGGTTTGAAGAAGCTACTGAGCCACATAACATCATTGGATAACTCGGGGTGGAAAGGAGCTCAGGAGGTGTCTTGCTGAAACCCCCTCCTCAAAGCAGGGTCAGATCCAAGATCAGACCAAGTTGCTCTGGGCTTTAATGCATCACATCTTAAAACCTCCAAGAAGGGAGGCTGCACAAACTCTCTAGGTATCCTAGCCCACTGCTTCATAGTCCCCAGCAAGAAAAAGCTTCTCCCTTTGTCCAGACTAAATCTTGTTCATTTCAGTTTATACCTGCTGTCTCTCTTCTCTGCCATGCACAACAATGAAGTACCTGGCTCCATCTTCTCAATAATCTCCTCCTAGGGATCAGCAGGCTGCTTGTTCAAGATCTCTCTGAAGCAGTATCTTCAATGGTCTGAACAAGCCCAGCTCCCTCAGCACTCAGAGAGGTAGCCTACTGCTAAAGGTGCTCCAGTTTAGCCATGTCTTTCCTGTATTGAAGAGCCCAAAACAGTGTACCAGCTGGGATCTAAGGAATGCTGAGTAAAGGATAATCCATTTGCTCAATCCACTGGCTGTGGTTCTGTTAATACAGTCCAGGATATTGCTGTCACAGCAATGGCACATTGCTGGCCCATGGTCAGGTTGCAGCCCACCAGGGCACCCAGGGCCTCTCCAGCAGAGCTGCCCCCCAGGCAGGTGGTCTCCAGCCTGTATCATTGCAGGTAGCTCTTCTTTCCAAGTGCAGGACTTTTCACTTGTTCTTGTTGGATTTCAGAAGGTTCCTGTCAGGACATCTCTCTGGCCTGGCTATGTCTCCCTGAATGGCAGCCCTGCCCTCAGGTCTTTCAGCTGGTCACCTAGTTTGACGTCATCTGCAAACTGTACAAGCCAGCACTTCATCACCTCCTCCAGGTTATTGATGATGATGTTAAGCAGGACACATCCCAGGATAGACCACAAGACGTACAGATCATACAGCATTGGGGCCGTGGCACAGGCAGCCATGAGAACCTTTTCCCCCCTTTTCTTGTGCAAGGATTAGTTACTCTTCCAATGGAACAGATCAGAAATCTTCCACGCTCCTAACACAGCTCCACAGAATCATCTGGCCAGCTATGCTGCCAACACACCTAACTACTCAGCCTCCTGGAACAACAGTGCCCATCTCCTGTGCATTCAGGACAGAAGTAGAATTCCCCAGCTCAGACAGTTTCAAAGAAACTGTGTTTGCATTCTTGGAGAAACCTCTTAAAAACCACTGGATCAACAGCACATTTGTTTAGCAAATGAAGGAACCAAGTCAGGATGCCTTCTACTGAGATTGTGGGTGGTATGGCATCTGCACATAGTGCCATTCATGGGAAGAAAAGACACTCACTAAAAGTTACAATTTGTTTTACCAGTTTGTCCACAGAAAAGAAAATCCACACGTGTTTCCCGTTGGTTAAAGAGCTGACTGAGAAAGGCCTTTCACTAGCTTGGCAAATGTTGGTACCTGTAATCTGTCTGTTAACATGTAAGTGACAGGAATTAAGGGATTGGAAATACACAGTTGGAAAGACAGTATAAAACAAATTCATGTCAGAATCATGGCTTGCTCCTTATCCTTCTTATTGCTCTTACTACTGATGTCAGCAGAGCAACAAGCCACCATGTTTTAGGGGTGTTTTTTATACTAAATGATATAAAGCTAAATGATACTAAGGATCCAAGGTCATGATTTAAGCTATGCCCCCCCCTCCACTGGGTTACTACAGGTACAGCTGCAGTGCTGCAGTAAAAGTGGGAATTTTCACGAAATCAGTCTAATTAAGCACATTGTAAGTGGTCAAGAGGGAAACTATTAGTCTGAATCTGTGTGACCAGTCACTGGAAAATCTCACAAGCACCCAGTTATCCCAGATACATCACGGAAACAAATCTAAACCTTTCTCCTTCAACCATACAGCAGAGGGTGGATGCCAAGTCCAGTCCCTCTTCCCTTCCCGTTACCATCTGTCTCTTTCCCTGATGAGGGACCCTGAAAAAAACCAGCTCCACAGAACCAGGGAAGTGTTGCTTGGAAGGATACACCAAGGCCTATCCTGAAGCTGGGCTATTGCCACATTAGATGAAGTCAATCATGCCTGCTTCTGCCCTTTCACATGAAAAAAACCCCATACTGGTTTGTGTGGCAGACAGCATCAGATCTGCTATACAGGTAGCACATCTGGTTTGCTCCTGGCACAGCAGGACCTTTTGGAGCATGACATCCTGCACCCAATTAAAATCCAATTTCCCAGTGATAGGGCTCCATTACACACACTTATTTAATTACCTAATTAGAGAGTCAAGATCTCTGTCAACCCAAATTCAGTGCAGATCCAAAACACATCTATAGTGTTAGCATTCTTGCAGCCTGCCTAATTTTCCAGTGGAACCAATTCACTGCAACAATACCGAGAGCCATACACAGAGAAGAAGGCAAAGAGCAGTCCCAAGGGACATTTTAATAACCCTATTGCTAATAAGGAATATTAAGCAGAAGATGCAAGCCTGGATGCCCCGATACCTTCTCCTATTCTACCATTTCTGAAGAAAATCCTGTCCATTTTGCAAAGCCTCTAAATCCATCTGCTGGACTAGGTAAACCAGAGAGTAAAAACAGGATTATTCTATTTTAAAACAACAGAAGTGTCTGCATCTGTTTAGTAACAGACATGCATACATCTGTCAAACAGACCTAATGGAACGACACTTTCTGAGGATTACACATTTTGCTATTTAAATACAGTAAAAAGACACTGTGCTTCTATACAGACATCAGAATAGCTCTTCTCCTTATCCAGCTCTCACAGTCTCCTTCCTTACTCCAAATAAATTGTGGATGCAACCATCTCAACTCGTTACAAATTATTATGTGGCAGCTATAATGGAAAAGATATTATTCCTTTTTTCAGTGTGTTTCAACCATGCAATGAAAGAAGTACTAAAGAAGGAACCGAATTCCAGAAGCCAGAACAGCTTATTTTATAACCAAAATGTAGCATACATTGAAAAGAGATTTTGTGAGCGTTTATATCTAACTGCCAGACAGGTCTCAGGGATTATAAAGAAGCCTTTTTTAACTTGGAGAAACTCACTGAGAGGCAAAACTGAATTCCCAAAGATCCTGTTGCTCACCAGTAGCAAAGCCAAAACCATGGCCTCCTCTCCTCTCAGCCTAAGGGCTATGGAGAAGGGTCTGCAGCAGGTGCAAAGAAATGAATTGTGTGTACAGGATTTATAATTAGAAGCTTCACTGTGCACATAAATGTTCCTCCACAAGCAAGCAACAGTGATTTAAGAGCCCAAAGAGTACAGAGCCACTGCTCGTGGCCAATAAAAGCTGCCAGGTGTACATGTTCTCTGCACATCTGGTTTTCAGAGCAAGACTTAAGCAAATTGAAATTACAAAACCCTGAAACCATGTATGTCAGCCATAAGACTCTTCCAGCTATACTAGACATACACAACATAAGTCATGAATTTTGGGTTGGAGCTTTCTACTTGGCCATCAGAAGAGTACAAATTAGGAAATCTATACCTGAGCAGAATGTGCTTCACCCTGGAGAGATCACCTGACTACTGATGAAACTGCTGCAGAAAGGTTCCTGTTCCCACTTCCCCTCCATGGTCAGCCTACCCCCAAAGATAAATGGAGGTCACTGTCACCCATGCAAGAACTGGTGCTGGTTTAGATCCCCCCCAAGAAGCCTTTCCTGCGACAATGGGGTGACATGCACCACCACCAAGCAGCCTGTTCTGCAGCAGAAGTTGCAGGAACCAGCAGTTCTCCTGATAGCAGCCTGGAAGAGACTCCTGAAAAGCAGAGCTCTCCCACTGCTCACCTGCCCCTCCTTCCCTTCCACTTCCCTCCTTTTCACCACAACACAGCCCATACTTGCCTCCACCACCCACCCCTCAGCCCAGGGTGAAAAGGGCTGATGTAGCCCATGACAACAAGCAGAGGCAGGTACACCGCAGCCACCAAGCAAGGGCCAGTCCACATAGGCCATACAGACGCCAGGGAAAACCTGCTGCAGACATGCGTACTTTGTATGTTAAATGACTCTGACCACTGCATCAGTTAATTTTGCTGAGCCCTGAGGAAAACAACTAAACTTCATCAGTGACAATGTGCGTATGTAACACATTTCTGTTCAGAAGAGCTCAGAGGGCTGTGCAGAGTAAGGCATGTGGGCATCATGATACCTGACCAGAACAAAGCCCATGCCATCAGTCACATCTAGACACTGGCAGAGGTCAGATATTCAACCACCTGGTTGACTTTCAAGCAGCTGGCTTCTGCCACAAAGTACCCAGATCCCATTAGTTCAAAAAAAACTGTTGGTTTGCTGAAGTCGTGATTGATAAAATGAGCAGAGGTCAACACAAGAAGCAGCCTTTGGGAAACAAGGCTTCCCTTCCCTCTTTCTTGTTGGCCTTCAGGTCTCCTAAAACAGCTGTGATGAGTTTGAGGGCCAGCCCTTAGCCTGCTGCTGCAGTGAAGACCTTGCCTCACTGACATAACAACATGGACAGACTGAAATAGTGAAAAGGGAACAAGACTGCAGGGTTAAGAAAGCACACACAGTGTCTCCTGTACTACCATCAGCAGCAAGAGTGTCAAGGATCACAAACAGATGATGTATAGGCGAGGCAGAAGACTCCTCCTCCTTATGATAGATGTCCACGTCCCTTTAAAGTTGTATGTCCCTGTCAAGACATCATGTCCCAGGAACCCTGACACAGACAACCTCTCAGGCACATGTTTCCATGCAAACATTTCTAGTGGTGCCCAAGAGATTTGTACACTCAACTCTCTTTGAAAACTAACAGCAATTTGGCCTTCAAATCCCTTAGGAGCAGCTCTGAAGTACCAGCTACACTGGCACTTCCACAGTTACAAACTTGAATCTCTTCAGCTGTGTCCATGACACTCCTATTGCATAAAGTACATGCCCTGCATTTGCTTTCCAGTTGAACAGCCAAGCTGTTAACTGCTGAGACACTAACTCCTGCAACTAGCAGACTCTGCCTCGCACCAGCCTTGCCACAGACCATATAACCCTGGATCCCTTAACGAGAAGTTGTTCTGACATGCTTTGTGCAATGGAAGGAGATTGCCAGCTAATCTCCCAAATCACCTAACATCAAAGTATGATCCAAAGCTCAAAGCAATGCACTGGACTGGAAAACTCCACCAGTTTTACCTCCTTTCAGATCAGCTGGCCTGTAATAGTTCTTGAAGTACATTCAGCACTGTCATGCATAACTATACCATATCTTCTGGACTCCTCTATTGCCGACATGCAAATCAGTAGGATGCATTTATATTAATAAAGACATCTAAATAGCATGACTCTTAAAAACACAAGCACTTAAGTCAATATGATTTATTTCTGATAACACACTGCAGAGCACTGCCTGATCTCCCTGCACAGATGCACCGGCAGGACTGAGAATCCCCCCTTCACACCATCCAGCAGAAAGCATCTGCACAGGCTTTATGGGAAGTCCTGCCTCTGCAGCTCCTCCCATTTGTATCAGCTCCCTGTGCAGCCCTCCATACATGAAACCCTCACAGGGCTTACCCACACGCTCCTCAAAACACAAACAGATGCCAGCTTCTAGAAGTCTCTCCCAAGATGTCAGCATTAATAAATCCTTTAGAAAAACTGAAAACAGGTATCACTAAACAATTGTTTTTAAGTAAAGACAGACTTTAAGCAGAAAAGGAGTTCCTTTCCAAATCCCTGCATTAGCATTTTTACAAAACTCAAAATCTGGTTTTGGATGCAACATAATGCTGCTTCTACAATGAATCTTATTTTAATGAGTTTTATTCTTAAATAAAAGTAAACGAAGAACTACTTCACAGATCTTGCTACATCATGTCGGAAGAAAATTTCCAGTCAGTCTTAAAAATACATGAAGAGTATCAGGTCAGGAGACAGTGAGAAGCAACCCACTGAAGCTTATCTCTGATTGCACCTCAGGGATCTGTGAGAGGCAGATTTTCTCACTAAGTTTCCTCTTGGGTGAGCAATGCCACAAGACTAACCAGCGCCCTGCAAGTTACCTGGCAGTACACCACTAGTCAGAAATGCAGACATGCCTCGGGACAAAAGCTAGAGTACAGGCACTGTATTGATGTGGTCATCAGTAGCACACCTCCATCCCGAGCTTTCTAGGCACCAAATGATGCCAAAGTTCCAGTTCTTCCACATCAGAGAGGTTAGTGCAATTACTCCACCAGCAGAAGTTCATAAAGCAGGATACATAGGCACAGACAGCATGAAACACAATCTGCAATAGCCCGGAAAGGTTGTGACCAGGACGAATCCTGGGTATGAATAACACCACCAACATGAGTGAAATCTGCAAGGTGAATGACGATGGAGTTAAGGATGCCTTACAGCTCCACATCTTTCCAGGATCTATTGAGCGGGAATCTTTCAGCATCATTTTAAAGCTAAATACATTTGTTAGAAGTCCCAAGCAGCCACTGGGCAGTGGCTAAAATAAGAAGACAGAGAAGTTGAATTTTTTGCAGTCTGTTTACAGAGAGACACCTCTGGAGATCACGTAACAGACAACAGTAAAAAGAGTCAGTCTACTATATTCAAATGAAAGATGAGACCCATTTTCTAAGCAAGTCCAATTCTACTATCCTGTTGTGGTTCAAGGGGATGCTTACAGATGAGATGTGCTTATCAATACAAAAGCAATGAAGTAGATCTGGTTTTAAATCACTTCTCCCTCCAGAGAGCAATTACCTGCACAAGCAGTCCCATCAATTGCAAGGCAATGACAAAGAAACTGCTTCCTTCAATTTAATTCTGGTGTTGAGCTTATATGCCCATGTTCTTCCTTCCAGAAAGCCAAAGTGGTTCAGGCAGCATTAACCGGTCCCACCTGAACAATTTGGAGATGGGTTTCAGCATGTGTAGAGCTGTGAGAAACGGGCAGATTATGCATCACCTTTGCTTAAGGATCGTGGCACCTGAGACAATTTAGGAGATAGAGTTTCTTTCCCTGTCTTGCCAGTTGACCTTGAACAAATCACTTGATTCCCCTCTACTTCTTCTCCCTGCAAAACAGAGGCAACAACCACCACCTTTCTCTGGCAGGAAAACAAACAAACAAACAAAAAACAACAAACCCTTGCCATCTAGTGAAATATGCATGTCCCAAGCTATTTACCAAACTGGTGTGCCCACAGGCAAACACAGCAGGAAACTTTTCACAGCCACATCATCTCACTGTTACTTTAAGCTCCCTCGATATGCATAAAACCTTTGTATCAGCTGCTGTTGCAATAATTCCACCCTCTCATATCTCTCCTTCTTTCCCTCTATTGATCTCACCAGGCACAATAAATCACTCTCTTCTGGAGCAGTTTCCTCACCCCTATGCCCACCCTCCAGTGTGTCCCCAGGAAACAACACTAAGCAATTAAGTCTGTTGTATTTCTCTCACTGACTCCTCCATATAGGCTACATATAGATACACACAGAGACATACACAGATATAATAATAGAAGGTTTATTTAGCCAAATACCTGCTGCTCACATCTTCTATTCAGTGTGTTGTGAGGAAAAGAAAATAAAGCTTTGCAAGTAGGCTTGAAGCAAAGCTGGCAGCAAACCCCCTCCTTTATTTCAGTACAAAGACATTGCTCTGACCGACAGGAAAGGAGAGATCAGGTTTTTCTAAATTCATTTTACAGACGGAGATGAAACGCAGCATTATCTGAAAGAGTATCTTTTACAAAGTCTGAGAAGAAGCTAAGAGATCATCCAGCTTACAAACTGTATCTTGCTGTGAGCCCTGTGAACACCCCAATAGCCTCCCCAAGTTATTTAAAGCAGATTTTGGAGTTCCTAAAAGAGGTGTGATAAGTTTTCTAAGAAAGTGTGTCGCAACTGTAAGATTAAAATCACACATCTCCGAGCAGTGTTCTCCCCACAGACAGGTCCTTGCTCCGGCTGTGTCCCTCCCACATGCACTCTCCAGTAGCAGGTAAAGGTTGAGCTCATCTGGGAGTTTTCCTGCTGCAGCACTCCGCTAAGGTCTTTCTATACTCACTGGTGACCCATTTTGATACAATCTGCAGTCACTTAATAATCCTTGAGGCTGGTAGTTTTCTCTCAGGGGCATTTTTAACCAAGCTATGGGTTAAAAATATTCCTGGGAAGGAAGAGGAAGGGAGGAGCCAAACAGACAGTGAGATCACCCACCCCATACTTCCATAGGAAACCAGGGTAAAAACGGCTTCCCCATGAACAGCAGTGGCTGCTGCTGCTTCTTTCCAGTTAGGGCTGACTAATAAGTCCATTCAGATGTAAAAATTCTGAAACATAAACATAAGGTATAATAGTGTAAAGCAGCAGTTTGAGGTAGAATTTCACAGGCTTCCTCAAACAGTTACGCAACCTATAGAATTTAACTTAAAATGCTGACAAATTTAATCTAAGGTCTTAACCCCACTTCACCTACCAGCACCCACTTACACAGCACTGTGTCATGCTATACTGCTTAAAGCAAATGAAGCAGCAAAGTTGTTTACATGCCACAGTAAATACTTTGAATACTGCCACAGTGACTATCACCAGCATGCCCAGGAACCTTATTTATCCTCCCACCACAAAGCAAGGGTATGAGCTTACACCAGACACCTTGATAAGCCTAATGAACCCTCCTCTCCCAATATAGCTTCTCTAAAAATAGTTTTCAGACTGTTGTAAAGTAGTTAGCAAAATAAATAAATCTAAAAAAAAATTAAATTCAGTTGCTTATGAGTTGGTAGCTACACATTATGGTTATTTATGACATGGCAGCCACCCATGATTAAAAAAGAAAACTGCATAAGTAACAAACAAAAACTTTTTCAGTGGCATTATAAGGATCTTTGAGCCACGTGGCTCAGAAGTTGTGCACAAAGACAAAAAGGATCAGTATAACTGGATTACAGATCTCGCACAGACCAGGTTAAAGGTTGCTATATGAAGACAGCTGAGGTGGCAACAGCAGGCCCATATTTGCACTATGACACAAAAGACAGGCAGACAAAGCAAGAGGAATAGATAAAGAGCACTCAGTCTTGCTTGGTTTTCATGCTGTTAACAGCAAAAGAGGGGAGAATGATTTTTGGTTGTGGCAAATCAGCATCCAGCATTTCCGTTTGCGGAGAGTAGTTAGTGGGGAGGACAGTACTTACTCTGAGAAGATCACTCTGACCTCTGCTGGTCCCCTGGGAGAAACCCAGCAGAAACCACCTGAAGAGAGAGAGGGAGGAAGCCCCCCAAGGCCTGAGTGGTTCCCAAGCACACAGGAAAAGTTGACCACATGGCTCCTATACGGTCTATGAACTCACACAAGGAACTCCACTCGGGATGAGCTTCCAGTTTACTTTTGCTTCACACTCGCATACAAAGATTTAGTTTCTAACCCTGAAATTTGCCTCTGCAGCTGCCCAGGTCCCATGACAAGCCATGGACCAGCCTCTCTCCCCCTGGTGCAGATGCTACCCCATCATCTCATCACTGCTTAGCTCATGGCTTCACAGCCAATGTCTGGACAGCCTGCATTTGAGAGCTACCCCACAAAGAAAACACAATACAGAAGAGGGTAATAAGCTGTTTCCCCTAACAAAGGTACTCAGCCACCTGTAGCACCTCAGTGTGTTACGCCCAACGGGTGGCTCCATGAGCTTGCAGATGGTCTTTCCTCTCTTCCTGTTTTCAGACTGGAAGGAATACCCAACCTAAAAGCTGCATCACTGCTGTTTCAGTTTCCTCAGCATCCCACTGACAGAAGTGTGACCATCATGCTTTATATTACCACAGCAGGAGTTCCCCAACAAGTACCAAGGGCAGTAATCAAAATGGGCTTTTCCATCTCCAAGAGGAGCTGGGACCAAAGGAGTATGCAAAATACTGGGCAAACTCAGCAAAACAAGTGGGTTTAACCTCTGCTTAAACTGGTTGTCTCAAACCACCACCTACCGATGTCAGAATTTCTCATTTAACAAGGGACACTGCCAACTTATTTAAGCCTAGAAAGTACCTCCTAAAGAAATATGCTCTTTCAGAGCCTGTGGTCAGCATCCCCCACTGAAGATGAGTTTTCTCCACTATCTTACTTCAGAAGCAAATAAGACCATCAAGAAGGCACAAGCACGTATGCTGCTCCTCAGCAGAACCACACTGGAGACACTTGATTAAAAATAGATAATAAAGGAAATACCAGTAAACCACACCAAAACAGCCAACAGAAAGAAAAGCATGCTATTTCCCTGAGCCAGTTTTTGAGGCCAAATATTTTATTTTTAAATTTTAAAAAGCTGCCTTCTAAATGCTGCTGGCAATTAACAGACTCAATATGAGTAAAATGTGTGCTTGCTCAACAGCTAGCTGAAAAGAGACTAAAACAGAAATTACATCCCTACCCTAAACCCAGACGCTAAACAAAACCAAAGCCAATTTTAATCAGCCAGAAAGTAAAAATTGCATTAAACCATAAGGCAAGGATACACAGATTTCCTGCTAGCAGAGAGCAGCAGTCTGAGAATAATGTGGGGGAAGAGTTTCACCGCAGAAGCCAGCATTTGGTCAGTCAGGAAAGCAGAGGAGGACAGAATACACCATCCTCAGAGACAAGAGCACTCAGGAGAAAGGTACACTTGATGTATACAGGTCTAGACTGTCTTTATCAAGTCCAGCGGCAAGACACTCTCTCTCTATCTACAAAAGGAAAAAAAACAAACCTCACATTGCTTCAGAGTAAACAGTGCTATCTGTGCACAGCCTCTGGTGGAAGCAGACCCGCTGCAAGAACGCCTCGCGCACGTGCCCATGCGAGAAGGCCGTGCCAGGGTGCAGTGCCCAGGCGGGTCCCGACAGGGGTGGGTGCACAGCAGGAGCTAAGCCACCCTCATGTGGGTGCCAGTCCACAGGGCTTGGGCAGAGGGAGCTTCTCCAGGCTTCCTGCACTGATGAGGGAGGTGTTAGCAATGGCAGCAGCAGTGACAACCCAAATGAACACATTTGGTGTACCCCGTGGGTAAGTGTACCCTGGCGAAATCCTGGAGCTCAAGGATTAGGTGGCCTTGCTGAATATCTTTGGTTATGAAAAACACTCCTGGCAAAGTATTCACACCAACGTAAATATGCCTAAGGACACAGTGGCCTAGAATGGCACACGGGTGCATTTCATCATTCCCCCTCGTGGCTTCCTCAGCTCGGACTAGTGAAAACGAAGCCCATAGCCTCCTTGGTCACCAGAAGTTTGACCAGTTTCTGGGCTTCCCTTCCCAGCTGCAGTTAAGCGGATGTATGAAAAGCGGAGCTGGGAAGCAGTGGTGCGAACGGCCAAGCCCACAGCCGGCCCTGAGGCAGCTCTGGCCCGATGAATGGCCATTCCACACCGGTGCGTCGGAAAGCGGCACCCGCCCCCCCCGGCGCCGCCGTCAGCCCCCCCCGGCACCCCGAGGCCGCGGCCCCCAGGTCTAACCCGGGCGCCAGCGGACACCAGGTCTACCCGGGAGCCGGCGGACGCCAGGTCTACCCCGGAGCCGGCGGACACCAGGTC
>JAAGNO010004888.1:0-34868 GCA_033439905.1 Ceryle rudis
ATTGTCCACCAGGATTCCAAGGTCCTTCTCCGTGGAGCTGCTTTCCAGCAGGTCTACCCCTAACCCATACCGGTGCACAGGGTTATTCCTCCCCAGGTGTAGGACTCTGCACTTGTCCTCATTAAATTTTGTTCGGTTTCCCTCTGCCCAGGTCTCCAGATTTTGCTGGATGGCAGCACAGCCTTACGGTGTATTGGGCACTCCTCCCAGTTTCATATCATCAGCAGACTTTCTGAGGGTACACTCTATACAGGGTACACTCTATCCAATTACTCTATCCAGGTCATTGATGAAGATGTTGAATAAGACTGGACCCAGAGCTGACCCCTTGGGAACACCTCTGGTTACAGGTCTCCAACTGGACTCTGCACTGCTGATCACAACCCTTTGAGCAATATCATTCAGCCAGTTCTATCCCTCTGATCATTTTTATGGCCCTCCTCTGGACCAACTCTAACAGCTCCATGTCTTTTCTATGCTGAGAGCTCCAGAGCTGGATGCTGCGCTCTGGGTGTGGACTCAGGAGAATACAGTAGAAGGGCAGACTCACCTCCCTTTACCTGCTGACCATCATCAGGGTCCATATTTTTGTGACACCTTTAAGAAGCAGGAACCTTAAGTGGAGCCAGTAGCATTCTTCACAAAAGATAGCTGAGTAGGAGATGTTTTTTTCTTGCACAGGCTTGTCTAACAAAAGATTAGAAGTAGCAAACTTTAAATAAATCTTCTGGCTATAGGACTTCTCCCCCCTCTTTCCTACAGCTGTCCACTTTTTTTGACATGAAAATGCCTCCATTTCCAACCTTACTGTAAAATAAAATGCTTCTAACGTTATTTTCCCCAACGGCAGCAGGAGTAGAATTTATGGCTGGAGACAGTTGGGACTAGGATTCAGGACTGCTGACAATGCCCCATGGACTTCCATTTACCAGAGCAGAACATTTTGACCCTGCATTGGTTTTGTAGGGCACAAGGCCTCAATTCATCCCCTTCATAAGGTGTCAGTCTTGGCAGGAGCGTCTCGACTTCACTGTAGCACAAGTAGTAAATAAGGATGGCTTTAACTATCTTGTTACTGTGGGATTTGCTTACCCTCTCGTGATGTGGTCTCCTTCTGGTGTGTTCACATCCACCGAATGTCAAATAGGTAAAACTCTCACCTCATGGCTTTGTTTTCCAGTGATGCGTTCAGGAGCTTTTTGCTCATGTTTTCCAGTACACCGAACCATGGCTGTTAGATCAGTGTTTAGTCTCAATGATATATGTGTTCCTTTTGTTATTTATTACAAAAATAATTTATGGCTGCCCCGTGGATTGAAACAGCAAATGCCCTAAACCTTCTTTATCTGCTGCATGCGATTTAGTCCTCTGCTTTTAGTGGAGAGGATGGATTTGGTGTGATTTAGTTATACGTGAATATGGAGAGGTTTTAGATTATGACTTCAAAGACAAGCTGTGTCACAGTGCACAAATATCATCTGCATTAAACTAGAGCACTGCAAAGCCATCCCCCTTCATATTGCAGATTTTGAGCACCAGAACATTTGGGAATTTTTGTGCTCATCTGAGTTTGGGGCCCTGAAGGCAGCTTAAGTCACAGCAGCTGTTGATGTCCATAGAGAAGCCATTATAGTGGCTCAGGAGAGCAGGGTATTGGGTGGCCAGGGAGGGCTGGTGATGGATGATTCACACATCTTCCCAGTGCTCCTGACCACGGCCTCCGTGCCAAAGGGGAACATTAGTGCAAGAACTGCTCTGTTTCATAACACTAAAAGCATCCCTCAGGTAAACTCTAAAGACTGAAAGTGCTATATCCAGGGCTTCCCTGTGCTGGTGAGTTGGGACAAGACAGGGCTCTGCAAGAAAAAATGTAAATAGATGGGGGCAACAGATAAAGATGGGGTTTTTTTCTGTTGGGGCAGAGGGTGGTATATACCCTCAGACTCACTCCAGGAAAAAGAAGCTACAGGAATTTGGCATTTCTTGGGTAAAGTGCATTCCTGAAAAGATGATCCACTCTACTACTTTTCCTGCCTCCTGGTAGTGGCGTGTCCCTTAGCCTGAGAAGAGCACCCACAAAACAGTGGCATCGCCTTGGTGCTCAATAGTGTTCATATTTTCTGCACAAAATGTCAGGTTTGGTAGGGCAGCTGCAGATGAAGAGTCTGCAGGCTCGGTCCCTCACACATACACAGTTTTGCAGTGCACAGAGGAGAGGTGCCGATATTACTGAAGTCTCTGCGCTTATTTCCACTATCTTTTTGACTGATACGTAAAAGTTGGGGATGTTCCTATTGACAACCGAGGAAGGAAAAAATCACAGCACAGCAGGAAGCAAAACCTCTTTGCAAGAATGCTGTTTTTCACCATCAAATGTGTTTACACCTATTGTCATGATTAGGAGTGTCAAAGCCAGTTGGGTGTTAGTCTTATCCCAGCTTCCAGAACCTTGAAAACATGTCTTCAGAAACAGGGACAAAGGGTGAACAATATCAACAAGGAGTGAATTTATCAGCTGACCAAACGAGGAAGTCTATTCAGAGTGTGGTCCTGCAAGACTTGGGGATACCCTTAATTTGAAAACTGATTTTCTTTATAGAATTAGGTTTCTAATTTTAATTTTAATGCAATCTCAGTCTGCAAACCTCAGACCTGTTTTTTGTCATGGACCTGTTCCAAAACCTATCCAAGTGTTCAGAAAGACTTTACCAGTCTCAGTGACAGCTGGAACTGTCTTTGCAGTCACAGAGACCACAGCTGTCCCTCATGGCCATATAAATATTAAATGTTCAAATTGTATCAGAGCACTTCCAATGCCTCCCTTTGGACCAGGGACTTACTCCAGTTTTGCCATTGCATTCGGGCCAAAGTAGTTGAAGGGAAACATCCACAAATCCCTGTTTTATTCTTCTTTCACAAGCAAAGCTTTGCTGCCAGGTTATTAACAAGGGGCCTCCAAAACGCAACCCGGGGGAGATCATTCCAACTTTTAGACTGCTTGGCCTGAGCCTTATTAATAAGGGGCTCCTGGAGAGCTTCCTCTGTTCTACCAGGGGATTTCTGCAGCCTGTGGGGCTAACTGTAAATTCCCTAGAAGATATTGCTCCTACTGTTTGTCTGGCCATGCTTAATGCTGAACCTTTTACTGGGGCCCTCTGAAATTTTCCTCCCCACTGAGGTTTCTGAATGCATGAAGCCATCACAGGAAGCCAGCAGCGTTAATGCCTAGATTGGTTTTTATTTATTGAAACAATTTATTATAATAGCAATAACAACCTTGGCCTGGGGCATTTCCTGGGGAATTAATGGCAGTCTGGGCTGATGCTCCCAGCAGATTGTTAGCCCTTAGGAAACAAGCTCTGTAATTGTTGCTGGTTTGGTTGGAAAGCAGAATAAAATGTGTTTCTAATTTTTGGCCAGTTTGAATGCCTAGAAAATGGTGGCCTTTGTATAGAAGGTTATAAAGAGCAGGTATCTTTTGTTTGCATGATTAAATTCAGGCTTGAATCAGTGACATTTTCATCAATGCTTTCAGTCCAGAAAGAGAAATACCAGGAAGGGGGAAAGGTAACCCCAGCTAAAGAGTTTGACAGCAACTGGGTTCTGCTAGAAGTTTAGGAGAAAAACATACCTCTGAGCTGTCATCCATAGCAGTGGAAGAAAAATGTACACTGGTCAAAATCCATGTGTCGTTGGGTGTACACACACACACGTATCAAAACTATGTTAACTCCTGCTACTGATGTCCACAAACTTTAAAAGAGGTTGTTTTTTTGTTTTTTGGTTTTTTTAAATATGAGTGTTTTGAGGACCCTCAGCATTGCCATGATGAACCTGGAGCACAGATGAGTTACTGGAAGATGCTGAGCATCCATTTGCTGAAGAGGATGCCCCTGTTTAGTCTGTGGGTAGAACATGCAATGGGGGAAGCTCTCAAAAGCAACTGTTAAACCCTGAAATCTAGGCTATTGCTGACTTGGCTACTTCAACTGACAAAAAGCAGAGCCCATGGTTTTTAGCTTAAGTTGCTCTTTCTGCTGTGAAAAAAAAGAGATGTTGCTGTGCGAGTCGATTGTACGTATGATAAATGCCAAGACTGCAGTTGAATGTCGGGTTACAGCTCAGTGAGGAAGTCCAGACAGTGTCTCAGATGTTGACAGAATAGCTGTAGGAGCTCATAAATGCCACTGGAGCCCAAAGATGCAATTACAGCCATTGCGCTGCGTGAAGGCCTATACATACAAGCATAAGCAGGGGATGAAAAATGGTTGCTTAAGTAGCAATCAAGGTGCAGCTTGCTCATGAGCTAGATACAGTAGCATGGAAAAAAGAGCACAGAGGAGAAGGGAAAAGCCGGACATGGGCAAAAACGGCAGAAGAGAAGCTGCATATGTCTGTGTCTCAGGCTCCAATCTATGGGGCTTTTTTTATGAGTTGCTTTAAAAGAGAGAACAGTGGAACTAATGCGACCAAATGAAGCCCATGTGTGTGCAGGAATGTGGTGCTTAGGAAAGTGTGCCTGTCTTCCTGTCAGTCAGGCAGAGTGGGGACAAACTGGACCAAGTGTCTTCCAGAACAAACAGATCAGTGCCGTTCATTTGTTCTTCCCAAACTTCCATGCTCTGTGTGTCCTCCTTAGGCCTACTTGAAAAGAGCTCTGCAGTTACTCTCCTGGGTTATATTGCACATGGATATAGAAGCCATATCAGGGTGTGATTCCACTTTTCCTGGAGTTTTCAAATGTCTGGAATTTAGGTGACCTTTTTACTGCTGACACAGTACTGGATGGGCAGCAGCTTTGCTCCTGCACAAGCAGGGCTACAGTTTTAATTCCAGTTCTACCCCCCTTGAGTTTGTAATTGCCACTAACTTCATTGGAGTCAGGACTTCATGCAGCCAGACTGCTACAAGAGCCATCGGCACATCATTCATGCCTGTGCTGGTATCTTCTACCTTTGGATTTTTGCTGGCTCACTTTTGTCAAAATAGGTTAAAACCTCTGGCTGTGGTCTCACTTGACTTTCCAGCTACTGCTTCATTTCTCTCTTTATTTGACTTGTTGAATACATCTGCTGCAGCTCGTTTTTTCTAGTCTCTCTTCAGCCTGTTTTTTTTTTCCCCATGACATCCACATCAACCACTCTAGCCACAGCCTTCTGTTTTATTAGACAGATTTCAGACTACCATGACATCTTCCTCCACCTTGGTTTGTCAGTCATCTTTGAGATTTGTTTGGTAGGAGACAAGTGAAGAACACAAAGGTGTTTTGTCCCTATAACTGTTCCATGAGCATCTCCACACATTAAACTATGAATTGCCTTGAACTGGGCACACATCAGTGTTTGGGCTCTGAATACAGAAGCAGAGAATAATTTGGGCTGGAAGGAGTCTCCAGAAGTCATTTGGTCCAACTCTCTACTCAGAGCATGTATAACATCAAATTTAGAGCCAGCTTTGAAGTTAGAGTCTTGTCCTGTTGAGTTTTGAATATCGCCAAATGGTTTCCAGTTTGTCTTCTGCAAACTTTGTTTTAATGAAATTAGCCGGAGAGCTGGAGAGTTTCTAAAAGCACAGTGGGGAAAAGTGAAGGTAGAGCAGAACCTTTTAGTTACAGAGGTCTTTCAGGTCTGAATGTCAGGCTCTCAGCTGGTGGGAACTGTTACAGCTCCATAACTGAGTTCAAGGGAGTGACGCTCATCAGAGGAACTGACTCCATCCGTAAGCTCAGGGCAGAGTGGAGCTGGCCTTGACACTTCTGCTCGGTTCATCTTAAACCATTCAACATACCTATAAATCGAGGTGATTCAGCCCAGGGGAATTGCAGTAACAACATTAATCATAATTACACTTCTAAGTAGTCCCACAAACAACAAAAAAAAAGAAGAAAAAAAAGTAATAAATAAACAAGATGACCTAGTTTAAAAGGCATTGTGGATCCTTTGGAGTCTTGTTATATCACCTCTGAAATGTGGCTATGCAGGATTCATCCTGTTGTGCGCTGACTCCAGCTATGTTTGTGTAGCACAGGTATAGAGTTTGGTGGTCTGGGCAGAAAGCCAGCACACTTGCCTTAGATAAGCAAATGAAACCTATGAATAAATAAAGTGTATTTTTTCCATGCTGCAAGGCCTCCCATTTCAGCTGGGCTGTAGGACAGAGAGCATATAAATCTTTGTAATCATCTTTATTGCTAGTATGATGTTAATGGATGCGACAGCAAGGTGCACTTAGCTGCTGCTGGGTATGCAGCACCCTGGTGTCAACCCAGCTCATGCAGCCGCTGGAATTAGCATTTAATTCTGTGGGCTGCTCCTTCTCCTTCCATACAAATCTAAGACATGACTACAGTGAACACACACTCTGCTTGTGGGCAAATGCTTTGGCAGCAAATCCACCTTTTAAATTCCCCTTCCTGATTTCCCTGCAGGGCGGTGATGAATTAGGGCATGGAGGTAAAGCAGCCATTAGAAACTCTGCCCCTCCAGAGACTGTGGCTGGTACGTGCACAGAGGAGCTGTGTGTGGTTTTGCTCTTCTAACAGTTGTTCTTGACAAGCATTTTCTTTCCCCTTTCAGAAAACCCTGAGCGGGCTGCTCTCTATTTTGTCTCCGGAGTGTGCATTGGACTCGTGTTGACCCTACTGGCCCTGGTGCTAAGGGTGTCCTGCCGAACTGACTGCAAACGCTCCTCTGTGAAGAAACCTCCTCGGGAGCGGGAGAGCGACAGCGACAGCAGTGACAGCGATGATGATTCGGACACCACTTCGGACTTGTCAGCCCGCAGGCACCGCAGGTTCGAGAGGACTTTGAACATGAACGTCTTCACTTCAGCAGAGGAGCTGGAGCGAGCTCAGCGGCTGGAGGAGCGCGAGCGCATCATCCGGGAGATCTGGATGAATGGCCAGCCAGACATCCCAGGGACCAGGAGCCTCAACCGCTACTACTAAGCCATGAGGAGTCCAACCATCCTGCCCTGCACCACATGTGATGGAGGAGAGGGAGGGAAGAAATACTATGTGGGTGTCTCCCCTTTTCCTTTCAGGTGTGTTACCTGGAACAGTGTGGATAGACAGCGGTAAAGCTCTCCCCGTCTCCTTCTCCGTGACATATTGCTATCACCCCTCTTCACGGACACTTTCTGGTTTCAACAGACGTGGTTGCCAACTTCATTTCTTAGTAGCAGGCAGGAAAGTGCCAATTGCAGTCCTCCCATGTGGGACGTGGAGTCTGGCATGCTGCGGTACATGTGCTCCTCTCTTGGCTGAGGAGAGAAGTCGGCCAGGTTTTGGTGTTTGGATTTTTTGGTTTCCCTGAGGATTGTGGGAGAATTGTGAACGAAATGTCAAAGCTGGAAAGATGATTTGGGAAGAGAGGGGGAGGTGCATCCTGACCGATTGTCTTGTGACTTCAGAAGCCATGAGATTAACCTAATTAAAACCCAACGGCAAATACGACTTGTTAAGAATTGGGGGATGGATGGGGGGGAGGGGGATTCTTCTGTTGTGAAATCATCTCGGTGCTTGGATGTTTGCCATAGTGTATTCAGTTATTTATGGCTGTCTTTTCATCTTCCTTTTCAATGGGAACACTTTTTTTTTATTATTTTTTATTTTTTTACTGACACCTCAGGGATAAAATCCTATTATTTTTTTTGAGTCTGTTCTCCCTGCTGGCCCCCGTCAAACACAACCCAACCCACCTCCAACAGTGATGTTATGGTAATAGAAGAGATGTGTCAGTGACTGGTGAGAAGTTAACAACCTCAAAGAGGTTGAAAAGGGTTTTCTTTTTGTTTTGTTTAAATATATATATATATTTGAAGATGCTGCACAGGAATGTGCCTTATTCTTTTTGTTGTTGTTGTTGTTGTTGTTGTTAAACTACAGTTTTCCTATGGATAGCAATGCACAATGTTTTATATATTTTATTAAAAAAAATAAGAAAAACAAGAGGTCTATGTTTACCAGAGGAAAATGGAGACAGAAGAAGCCACATATGACAACATAATGGGTAAAAAATGCTAAATAAACTCTGGTTTGCTTCAATACTTTTGAATTTGCGTCCTTACTTTTGGCATAGGTGTTGCTCAAGGGAGATGCTTTGGAAGCGCATCCCACCTCTGCAAGCAATCCAGGCTGATGTCGTCCACATGTAGGAAACTGAAGGCACTTTTTCCTTTGGCTACAGCCCATCAGTCTGTTGCTGTGGTGCACATGGTCAGGAGCAGATGAGCAATGTGTTTGTTCTCAAGGGGCCATCCCAAAGCCTACCAATGCCAAGGGAGAGTCCCAGTGATTTCATGATGTTTTGAGTCTATCCCCCAGACCCAAATCATACCTGGGCCAGAAGCAAACGTTAAATAAACCAAAACACACGTGGAAATAAGGTGAAAGATATTTTAGTGCTCCTTCAGTTGTCCCATGGAGTGTTTAATGGTATTTCACCACCCTACTTCCAAACATTAGTTCACATTACTTCAGTCACAAAACTTGGTGTTTTTCAAGTCTGTATGACACTGCTGTAGCCTGTATGGTGTTGGGATGTTCTCCTCTGTCACTTAGGCATGCTTAGGTCTTAAGAGTTCACAGAATGCTGGCAAAGCAAATAATGACCAAACACTCTGAACGCCCAGAGCTTTCCCCTAGCCTCAAGGAGAGATGAAGATGGGTGGACCCACCCGCAAGATGACTGCGGATGTTAAGAGTTACAAGGGTCCATGTGCTGTGCCAAACGGCTGCATGGTGGGACAAATCCCTGACACCAAGAAACTTCTTGGCACTCTTTGGGGTCACTTTGGGGCTCTTTCTCTTGCTGAGGAAAGCTGCGTTTGAAGTTCCCACAACTATTTGTCCTGGCTCTTGCAGGGTGAGAACAAAGTTCAGTAACTGCAGCCGGTAGTGTTGGTAACATCACAGATAAGGCTGGCTGGTGAGAGGTGGCTTCAGCTGGGAAGGCAATACTAGGACTGGAGAGCAATTCCTGGTCCTAGTCCCATGAAGGTTCAAATGGAAGCACTTACTATTGATCTGGGATATAATTTTGCAGCTGATATTTAGAAATAAAGCAGGAGGCAGGTCCCAAATCCTGGATGCATTGCCTGGTGCTGTGTTTTCACTGGAATGTCAAATGGGCTCTGCTGAAGGTGTCAAGGAGCAAAATGACAGGATGAGGTCAGCAGGATCAGTTTTGTTGGCTCTGTGTTTTCCCCTGTAACAAGATACAATCCCTCAACCTTGGTGATTAAGGGACAGCAAATTTTTAGATATATGGAGTTCTGTCCTAGGAGATAGCTTGCAGCATTTCAAAATGCTATAAATGAATGGATTTATGTATAGGAATTTCCCAAATCATTTTTTTTTTGACCAGAAGAGAGTGCAAGTGTGGTAAGAGTGAGTGTACCTCATATGCAACCAAGGGACTAAAATACCTACTTCAGATGTAAATCACAACGGAACCCAAGGTATAAATGGATGAACAATCCTCCTTTAGCATTTCTCGTGCTGCTGTAAATCTCCCAGCCGAAGCTTGCAACAAGCAGGTTGCACAGGTTGCTCTGCAGAGTTGAGCAGACAAGCCCAGCTCAGCCTTGCCCCAGGTAACAAGATGTAACAAAAGTAGACTCACTGTCTTCACAGCACATGCAGTACTTTTACGTTCCTCCTAGCTCCTTTTGTCTCAGGGTCATACATTTCTAAAAAGGCTTTAACTAAAGAAAAAGAAAAAGAAAAGCTACAAGCCTTTGAGCTACTGTAAGTAAAAGACTTTAAGTCACCCTGTAACTATTTCTGGATTTGTCCCAAAAGTGCTGAGCAGTTTGTCTGGGGGAAAAAAACACAACTGAGATATGTGGGGCAGGATTTGGTGGTTTGCCTTTGACTCTGTCAACCAACAGAGCAAAACCACTCACCTGGAGAACAGAAGAGCTGGATTCACTGTGAGAGAGGGTCAGATCCATATTTCTCACCCCACAAAAGGGCAGCTTACGCACAAAGAGCTTTTGACTTGTCTGGTTTCAATCTTTTGTGTTGGACTCATTGTGTCACGCGAAACTTTTAAAAACTTATGGAGCCAGAGAGCAGAGAATAAAGGCTTTTCTACCAGCCTAATGAGAACTGTAGGAGGTTACACATAGCTCTGCTCTCTTACTTCCATGCATATTTATTTTTTTCCATTACAGTGGAATATTGGTTCCAGAGTAACACTATTCCAATTCCCCAAGACAGATAACGGAGTTGAAACCAACTTTTCCTGTTTCGTGGATTAATTTCCTAATAAGTGACCATTGGATAAAAAGATGCTGAACTCATTTTCCATGTGAATCTATTCTTTATGCCTCAGTTTGCCTTTATAATTTTATAGCAGAGGATAACAGAGCAGTTGTGGATTCTGAGTTACTTGGCCAGCTGGTAACAGGGGGAAGCACACAGGAGATATTTAAAGGAGATAGCATTGCAGTTGCTATAGACCATCTGCTGGGCTGCAGCCTTGTGGCAGGTGGGCCTCAGAAGTGAAGTGCCCGTGCTACGTACCTGGACACTTCCATGCTTCTGCAGATTACAGGATACTTGGGTTGGTAACCACAGAGTCATTAAATTGCAGTTTGATAACTTGTACTGTGTTAGCTTTGTAAATGAATGCGATGGGTTGGAAAATTAGTGGTCATACTGCTGGGAGAAGCTGACCACATCGAATAATAGGTCAGACTTTCAGAGAGTCAACCATACATTTGTTGTCCTGTCTGATGGGACACGCAGGGCCAGTTACAGAAGAAGTCACAGTTATGTATGGAGAGACTGCAGAGGGGTAGGTTGTTCCAGTTAGATACCTGCTATACTCTTCTACTTGCTCCCCATTGCCCTTGACTTCTCAGGGCTCTTTTCACCTCCCACTATCATCTGGTCCATCAGCACTGACCTCTTTTGAGGACCTGTGTTCAATGTACCCTGAAAATCTTAGTAATATAGTGTTTGCTGACTTTCCCATGTCCACCCCAGTGTTCATATCCTCGATGAATTCCAGCCAGTTAATGAGGCATGCCTTTCCCTTCCAGAAACAGCAGTGCCACTACTTAACCCCTTGCCTGCCATCTTTCTCAGGGGCTACACAAAGTGAAACCGCTTATACATTGTACTGCCAGGATGTGAAGCATATGCTCATGGTGCTGTCAGGAATCTGAATTTCCTCTTGTGCTGCATTGACTCACTCGAGTTTCTGGAGGCATCACAAGCAATTAATCATCTTAGACTGGCCCAGAAATCCTTCTGCTCACAATCATTAGTGAGGTCTCCATCATGGTGAAGTTTTAATAATCTGATCTGAGTGTCTAGTGTCCTTAGATAGCCCCTCAAAAATTCTCAGTGTTGCTTGCCTTTCCTTGCACACTTGTTAAATTTGGTGCAACTTGCCCCTTCATGTAAGTCCCTCTCTTTTTTTCCTTGGCTATTAGTCTATTTTTCTGGTTGTCTCAGACTTAACTGTTGGTTAAGCACAAATCACCAAAAAAAGCAGCAGTGGTTTTGGTTCATCAGCATTATGTTGCAATATGTGTATTTGCTACAGCCCTGGTCTAAAAGTGCTTGCTTGCTCTGAGTGGATATGATGGTTTAGTAGTATTTAAGCAGATCAGTTGATTTGGGTGATGTAATTGTCACCACTAGGACCATTGCATCAGGGAGCCCTGGGTCACTGGTGCAATGTCACTGGAAGTTATGTGTTGGCTGAAACATGACCACTGTGCTCAGAGGTGTATGTACCATGAGTGTTTGGGGAAGTGTATTCTGGTGAGCATTTGATCATATCATGAAAGCCTACCAGTTCGAGGTGGACTTCTCCAGAAGTGGACTTGGCTTTGTCCTCAAGACAAGAAGAGTGTACCTGCCCCATGATTTCCCTTGGGAGATGTCTGATTACTGAGGTAAGGTATGAGATAGATACATTCCTTGATAAGATCCCTGGAAATATGGCCAGAAGTGCTCCAGCGGCATGTTTGATGCATGTCAACACTAATTCTCTTTTCCCTCTTTCCGATTGTCAGTGGGCAGCTTAGGAAGGTCCCCAGAAAGAGAGGAGGTGCTGGACCAATGTGCTCCACACTGAACCTCTGATCAGAGGTCTTGTCATGTTGGGTATGAGGGACAGGGCAGTCCTGCTGCCAGACCTGTAATCAACAAACAATGTTTCCTAGTGCTGAAGCTTCAACAAGAACCAAGGGAATGGAGCCACCCCCTGCTGGCAAAAGGCTGTTGACATAGTACTAGGGCACCGTGATCACGACCATAAGCATGGCCAAGAATCCATCACCCCCATCGGCCTGTCAAAAACGTCAGGATTTGCTGTTCTGCTCTTCTGTGACCAGTTCCTGAGAGACCCGATGGGCAGTCTGATTTTCAGTGTTGGAGAAGTCATTGATTTGGGGTGTTGGGGAAGACTGATGGTAAGTTACTGATTTACATGCATGTGTCAGTGATGGCTTGCAAACACACGGTTGCTTCCTAAACCACCAGGTACTGTCAGAATAATCCAGAAAATATTTCAAAATATGGATATATTTTTAATTCAAGAAAATCACCAACCGATTTTATGTTTTTTGCCATCTGCTTTCTCTTTTTCCATTCCATCCCAATGACAGAATGAGTTGGTAGAACTAAAGCCTCAACATCCCCTCCCAAGCATGTTTTATTTTTTTCATTCCACAGGAAAAGAGTCTAAATAAAGTGCTTTACAAAAATATTCCACTGAAGATTTTTTTATTATTCAAAGAAATTAATTTAGAAAGTGAGTTCTCCAAAGATTATGTCATGTTTTCTTATCAGTTGTCCTTCTAGAGGAACTTCGAATGAATGCAGGAGGATATGACATTGTGCTAATGCCCAATTCATCATTTTTGGAAGTATTTTTCTTTGAGATGTTCCAGTCCCTCCTATGTTACTCCTTTGCTGAGTAACCTCTTAGAGTCCTCCTCCCATTTCACCCTGAGATTGCCCAAGGTTGACTAGGACTGTAAATTGTGGCAGACCACATCCTGTGGCTGCCACAGAGAAATCCTGTTTCTCCTAGCTGGCTGGGGACCTGTGCTACTTGTTTTCCACTAACTGCTGAGGAAATGTCACATTTTTCATGGTGCTGGAATGGATCTTGGCTTTCATTAATTCATCTGACGTTTTTCTGTTGAGCAACATGGGGATTGGAAGGTGGAAGGGAGAAATCAAAACCTGGTTTTGGATTTTTTTTCCCGTTGAAGGACATTTTTCTGAGCAAAGCTGGGTGGCTGTGAAGGAAAGCAAATCCTCATGCTGAGGCTGAGCTTGAACAAAGCAAATGTAATATCGAGGGGGATCTATTTTTTCCAAGGCCTTGCATCCTTTGCCAAACATGAACATTGCCACTTTGGCACCTCCTGAGAACTTCAATGATTTCTCCTGCATAATAATCTTGTGGTTTTGGAGTAAACACTTTCTGAGGACAAATAGTCACAGCAGATGGGAACAAAGACAAATTTCTTTCTTTGAGCTATGAGAAGAGACCTCTCCCTTTCCATTATGACTTCATGAAGAAATATAAGCTACAATGATGTAATAGAAAGTGGCATTTAAAAACCCTGAAATGGAACATGTAAGTGAAAAAGTATCTTTTTTTACAGTTTCTGGTAGAGCACTGACCTGGCTTGTTTATTTTCTGGTTGTATTGTTGGTATTGTGAGTGAAATATAAACTTCCCACAGCACTTTTCTGGACATGCAGTGCCACGTTGGAAAGTTCTTTGGCTTTTAAAAGGGCAGTAATCTGTACGTTCCATTTCTTGCAGAGGTCTTTAAAATCCTCTTTTATGTGGAATGGTCCCTTGGTGTAAAGGGACTTTTGTTTAAATGAATGAATTGTTTAGAAGAGACAGAAGTACTTCTCCTTCCTCCAGCTCCTGCATTTTTGGAGCCTCAGGACCACCCACGAACAGCAGAGCTTAGAGGCATCCAGTGCTTTTTCTAAACTGTTCTTTGTACAAGTTTCTTTCATTTCTGGAAATAGGACTGTGCTGCTCCAAAGTAACCAACCCAGCTGTAGCTCAGCCTGTAGCTGTCCTAGGTGTCCAACTTCCCAAAGTGATTGCAGTACCAGTAAAGCATCTGCATATTTCTGGAATCTTTTGAAAGGACAATTTAAGAGAAAAAGTTCAAGAGGGATCAAGCAAACTAATATGAATCAGAAATGGTGACTTTGGGTCCAAACCAATGCAGGATTTTTCTCTTGGAACTCCAAGTATTCTGGCAATTACAAGTTTCCTTCTGAGAACTGACTGAAAAAACCCAGAAAGGGTGATTGCTAATGATACTACTTGAAAGTGGGGCATCTCATCAGACAGCACTTCCAGAGGATGACTTTACTGGGACAGATGAATGCTTTCTGCCACCCACAATCTCGGCTTACTTTTGAAACTCCCCTGATGATTTCTCTACTAGAGAAGCATCTCAGCAGGCTTCCAAACGTTGATCTATGTCAGGCTTTATAGTAGATGTGATTCTGGATCCCTTAGCAGACTGATTGTGGAACAAGGGTGGACAGACACCACCAGAACGAGAAGGGTTGAGGCTGGTGAAGCCGAGCCTCTTTGCAGCCCACTTGCTGAGGGCTGAGGTCCGCCAGGGAATGGGCTAGTGCTGCTTGGTGACCCCCTCCTGCTCTTAACACAATTGTCTACACACCCTCTGTCTTTCCCTGCCCAGCACATCGGACACAGACAGGAGAGTAAATCTCCTGCTCCCTCTGAGGTGGCCTTGCCATCTCCAGCCCTGCCTCCTCACTGGTGAGAGGATCACCACTTTCCCTGCATATTGGGAGGGACGGACCTGCATAGGGAGGAAAAGGGCTGACTGCAGTGAGGAGACGGGCAGCAGCATGGGAAGGCTGGGGATATATAGATGTCTAGTCATGACCAAGGCTCCAATGGGCTATGTGGTCCTTTTGGATGAAAGCCCAAACCTTAAAAGTTTTCTTTACAGAATATGACCAGTTTTCAGCAGTGAAAACATTTCCTTCTGCAGAATAAGTCTTCTCAATCTTCCACAAAAGAAAAATCTCATTTCTTCTTTTAAACAGCTTGGCATGGCTGCTGCTTTATGGCCAATTCAGTTCACTGGTGGGATGTGATTTCCCACAGGCATATTTATACAGTGGCTATAAAATATACTCAGCTTTCCAAGATGAAAAAGTGCCATTTGAATGTGAACTAATTATATTTACTTCCTTATTGTAAATTGCCATTCAAAAGCAAAAGCAGCAGTGACAGCAGTCTGTGTTTACGTCTCGTACACCCACACAGACCTCTTCCAGTGAAAGGATGAGGGAGTAAATAATTTCCAAATGTGTCATTTTGATTTGGACCATTTCTAGTTCATATCAAGTTATTAAAGTGCAAGAAAAAACCCCATAGGTTTTGACTGGTAATCTGGAATGTTTCAATTAAAAATTGCCTAGCAGGGATGAGTTGAGAAACCCCATCACAACCAATCCTTTTCCACAAACCTGTCTTTTAAAAAAAAAAAAAAAAAAAATTGCTGAAAACTTCTTGGCTAATTCTACTAACCAAGAGCCAATGAAGCTGAAGTCAGGCTGGACATAAACCAGACTTTTAAAATAACACCAATAACTTGGGATTGGAAGAAATTGGCATGTGTGTCAGGATTTTTTTGATGAGAGTAGATAGTTTCTGAGTGACATACTTCCTTCTGGATCAGGTGGAAATTCAGAGAAGGTATTGACATATGTGATATGGAAGTGGTGTTAGATGGTCTGAGCTGCTCCTGCCAACCATATAATGTGTGGCACTGAGACCCTCTTCCATAAACAATACACTGCCTTCAGCTAAATTCAGGGATGTGTAATGGTCCTCATACTGGCAGTAGAGCAACTCAGTAATAGAACAGAGCTATTCAACACCCTCCTCTAGCTGGTGGTCCTGCCCATAGGGTGAGACCTGAGAAGTAGCTGGCCCAGTTAAGGGAAACTGGCTTATTATAGAAGTAGTACACCAGAGATTTTCCTTTTATTTAAGTGGCTGAGTAGCTGAAAATCTTGGGTTCACTTTCTTGACATCATGTTGATATGCTCATTGGGGATCCCTGGTGGACCCTAGGTCTCATCAGTCTGGCAAGTGCTTGTCAGGATTTGCAGCCAACATTCATATACCTCAGAGAAGGAAAATGGCATTTTGTAATCAAAGTATGTTTTAGGGCTGAGACGGAGGACAGAGGGAGAAGCTGGTGTGTGTAGGTCACTCCATCTGACACCACTCAAAGCTTAAGACTTTTCCAGCCATTCTTCTCCTGTGAAGACTTATGGTGGGGCAGAGGTAGGTTGTTAGTGAGGACATATGCCCTCTCCTCCAACTTCTGTGAAAGCCCCCCCAGGCTGTTGGCATCAGGCACTCAGAAACAAAAGCTGGAATGAAGGTTAACAGCCACCTTGAGGTCCCTCAGTGAATTATATTTACAACACAGTTACATGCTCTGGTTTCATGACTGCAGTGGGTAATGATGAGGTATTTCTTTGCAGATACTGCTCCTTCAGGCTTCATTTCCTGGATCCGTGTGCTAATTGCCTATAAAACTCCATCTCGCAGCTTGTAAGAAATCCTCCTCCCTCTTTACAGGGTCATGGGAGTATTGGGGTGCTTTGCAAAGAGTACAGTCACAATGTGCCTGTGGGGACAAAAGTGTGTTGTTTTGATGGATGGGTGTGCCCATCTCAGAACTGGGGGTAAAATGCAGGGAAAAAGCAAGGTCAAAAACATCTCTCTACCTTTGTTTGGGCATGGAACCATGGAATGGTATTGTGTCTTGTGCTTGACCACCATCCAAACAGGTTGCCCACCTTTGAATATCTACCTAGTTCAGCAGATAAGAAAAATATGAAGATATAATACAAAAGTAATTTAGGTGTGCAGGGTGATAATAAATGTCAGGAAGCTTTAGCACGTTGGTGAGAGGTGGGTCAGCAGGACTTGATTTTCCTGTTTATGCACTCTGAATATTCCTTTAGAGATGCCTACATCTCTTTTGAGTATATAACTATAGACAAAATAAGATATAGAAAGATTAGACATAGAAGAAGATATAGAAGATTAGACACTGTGAGTAACTCTGAAGAAATTCTCTGCATCTAAATGCCCTTTGAGATCTGCTGTACTAAGTACATTTACTGCTTAGCCAATAAAATGAAGACACTATGCTCATTCAGAATATTACAGTAGTTGGGGCACTTGCCTGGAAGAAGGTAGATATGGGTTGTTTTATCTCTGCTCTTAGTCTAGTCAACCACTGATGGTAGCAAAGGATCAAATTCAGATCTGTGTGATATCACAACACTCCTTTAGGTGCCCAAAATACAGGACTACCTAAAGAGAGGAGGGTAGTGAGATACCTAGGTTAAAGTCAGTGGAGCGGAGCAGCCATGATGCTTGAGATAGGTCCCTATTAGGTCATCTAAACATGGCCTTTATATGTTTCATCAAGAAGGCATTTTTCCCAATTTTTGCTTGGGTGGAAAAGTATTGTCTACCGCTCAGAAAGGAAGAAATCTGGAGAGATTTCAAGCAGACTCGAAACAATTTCCCCTTGTGATGAGCATGAGCTATTTCCTGAACATATTCATGATATGGACTAATGACATTCTTGATTTCTAAACAGGCATCAGAACCTGTTGTTTCCCTATGGGAAAACCAGAAGCACAGGTGCACTCATGTAAAATAAAACTACTCAGGGAAAAAGTTTAAAAAGCTAGTAGAACTTCCATTTGTATGTATGAAATATTGATGAGCTCAAGACCTGGGGAGGAGACTTGCATTGATTAGCTCAATGCAGGACACTAAATATTGCTTTCAAGTCATTTGTCTCAGAACCAATGCTAGAGAGAAACCTTTGCAATGTGATTTATAATTGCAAACTTCTGAGGGCAAGGTTGCCTTGGTTGTGAATTTTTTCATCTTTCAGCCTGAGTTCCATGCCATGTGGTTCTAGCATCATATTTTATCTTTGGTTTTATTCATAATATGGCCATAGCAATAATTTTCTTGCTGACCTTTTATCAGCATATTCATTCTGTTTCGAAGGGTACATTGTCTTCCATTGCCTTATAACTGCAGAGGCAAAAAACCTCAATGGCAGTGTGTGTTTTGAGTAATCACTGGGGCTGTGGCAAAGATGATTTATAAACATGACACAGTGCACAGTGCAGCTATGCACCATGCCTTGAAACTAATGAGTGTCCATGATTTTGCAGCCTGCAAATTGTTTTGTGACTTATGTAAGAAAGACCTCCCTGAGAATTAAGAAAGGTTTTGGTGCCTTTCATCTTGAAAGTCCAAACATTGATTGTCTCTATAGAAGTTACTCCTTCCGTCTTTTTGCATATGAATCTTTCTAGCACTGAAGAGTTCATCCTGTCAAATGCAGGCTGGTCTTTGCTAGTGTCAACAGCCTGGTGATTGTTCTTCCTTTTCTGAGTGAGATGAGGTGATTTATTAATACCGAAGTTGGAGGGGTCTGAAGAGCTTTTGCTATAACTGCTTGAGCCTTTCATTCACAGAAGTAAGAAACATTTTCACAGTAACTCCTGGTTTCTGGCCCAGAGAGCACTTTGTTATCCCATGCAAAAACTTAAAGGAAAACTTCAGCTGGAAAATGGGAAGCACATTAAGGTGCATGTATATGTATACATATGTACCTACATGCTGATGGTTAGGCACTCCTTTAGAACATGGGCACTGTGCATTCAAACCCAATTATATCTTAATTGTACTTTATGGGGATCCACCTCAAACAATTTTTAAGCTTTTTTTTTTGCATTTGTATATAAATTATACTTAAGGATTATGCATTCAGCACTGGAAAACTGAAAAGTTTATTAAGAAAGAGTTTAGCACCAGAACCTGAGAGCAACAGTTACTTCAGGCAGGGGAATGCTGGTGGAACAGGACTATGTGCCTCAGCATCCTTTGGGGCAGCACTGAAAAACTATCTTCTCTCTAGAACTGTTGAGGTTTGTAAGGAGCAGTTTTCAGCCACATAACCCCCCAACTTTTGAGAATGTGACCCTGCATTTATAGAAAAAGAAAGTATATCCAAATCAGGGCTTGACTGCTGGTCTCTGTGATCTGTCTGCCCCCACGTTTAACATTGCAGTCTTCCCATGACTCTTGTCATTGTTCATTCAATTGCAATTGTCATTTATTCGTGAACTTCTGGCTTAACCCTCCCAATATGCATGTTGATTCATGCAAATGCTTCTTCATTCAGGTAAAGCAATTGTGTTTGCAGTAGATTATTCTTTTCAATAAAGAACAACTAGGACAACAGATGGTAAAGGGTCTGATTTTCACTTCATGATGTTTTTTCATACCCCATTATTTTTAGTGGTTGGTGTTTCATCCGTTTTGCGAATGTATGCATAACAGGTGAAGAAGGCCCTTGCAATTGATTCATTAATTAGAAACAAATTAACTATTGAGAAGCTTCTATGTTGGCCTATTATAAGATGCAATACCACTGGCTTCGGTGGTTATGCTGGTGTAGGTGGCACAAGAGAGAAGGTAGACAGTAAGAGCATCAATGAAATCAGTGAAAACTCCATTGCAATCACTCAGTCTGCAGGACTGAAAAGTGTAATATTCTGGGTTTGATAAGAGAAATGGCCAAGAAGGCGAATGGCAACCTGGCTTGTATTTAGAAATAGTGTGGCCAGCAGGAGCAGGGAGGTGATTGTCCCTCTGTACTCGGCATTGCTGAGGCCGCACCTCGAGTACTGTGTTCAGTTTTGGTACCTCAGTACAAGACAGACATGGAGGTGCTGGAGCAGGTCCAGAGGAGAGCAAGCAAGCTGGTGAAGGGCCTGGAGAACAATCCTCTGAGGAGTGGCTGAGGGAACTGGGGCTGTTTAGTCTGCAGCAACAGACGCTGAGGGGAGACCTTATCACTCCCTACAACTACTGAAAGGACGTTGTAGAGAGGTAGGAGCTGGTCTCTTCTCACAAGTAACTCTTGATAGAACAAGAGTCAATGGCCTCAAGCTGCACCAGGGGAGGTTTAAAGATATTAGGAATTTTTTTTTCCCTGCAAGGGTTGCCAGGCACTGGAACAGGCTGCCCAGGGAGGTGGTTGAGTCACCATCCCTGAATGTGTTTAAAAGCTGTTTAGATGTGGTGCTTGGGGATATGGTTTAGTGGTGGACTTGGTATGGGAGGGTTAACGGTTGGACTTGATGATCTTAAAGGTCTTTTCCAACCTAAATGATTCTATGATTCTATGAAACTGCCCTGTAAGTCTGAAGCAGACCTTTTTTTCTCAGATAATTCACATGCAGAATAACAAGATGGGTCTGTTAGAGTCACTTGTGGCTTTGTAAACAGGAGGTAGCAAGTAAAGACATTACCAGCTGGAGGTACAAACTGGAGGATGGTGGCGTCTGACTACAAATCCTGTGTAAATGCAGATAACATTTGCAGAGTGTTTGATGGGCAAACATATGATTCCCATCCCTTTTGGATGGGGTCTCTGCTATATTGAGGTAATTTCTTCTATGCTGTCCTCGAGCTAAAAAGTCATGAAGAGGTGGAAGTTTGATGCTTTTGTGCTACATTTCTGCGATGTGGGACAGAGATGGCTATTTCAGAACTTGGAGTGAGAGACAGTGTGTCTGCCTGTAAAAATCTTAGACCTGCTTGTAACATCCGTTTATTTTGATACCTCTGCCCTTCACTATCTCAATGACACGAAGTCTGGATTCAGACCAAACTTCTCCTTGGTTGCCCGTAGTTCCCAGGACTTAATCTGCATTAGAAATCCTTACTAGCGTTAAGTGAGAGTGCCAGTGCTAAACAGGAGACTGTTCAGCGTAATATTTCTGGGTCGGTATCCAGTGCTTGAAATAACAGTTGTGCTGTATGCTGCCTTTCCTGGTGCCCCATTGAGCTTCAAGGCAAGGACAGATAATCTCTAAGAACCAGCAGCTTTGATTCTGGGATTGATTTGTTTGGGAACTGCCTGCTTGGTTGTGGAAGTAGATAGACTCTGTCTGAAGTATATCCTCCAAGTCTTACTCATGAGCAGCAAGCTGATCTCCAGATGTAATCGGTACATTTCTGCAGCTCTGTACCACATCTGGGCTCTGTCTGCCCATGACTGCTGTCAGCTCAGTATCACTGGCTTCTCACAATGAAGCTTGAAACTGGGCAGGCTGCGTTGCAGTAATGGGCTGCTGAAAAATTAATCCACCCTGACAAATTAACAAAAAGAAGCTTTGGATCCTTCCCAGATCTGCACTGAAAACACCATTTGAGCTAAGCAATGTCAGGTCTCCGGTGTTAATCATAACCAGAAAAACACAACATGGCCATCATTAAGTGAGTTGGTTTCCTGAGAGTTTTCTCATAAACTCTGCTCCAGCTTTTCCAAAGGCAAAGCCACGTACACAACTTAGAGCTCATTTCCTTGTTTGCACCAAGCAATTTATAACGCTCATCTTGAGCTTTGGGATAAAAAAAATCTTTTAAAGGCAGAACTGTAAAAACAGAACTAAGGAATCATGGGCACTAGAGAATCAGTGCTAAATACTAAAGAGATCAGTGCTTTTGTTTAGGCTGACAGAAGTTAAGTGTTCTGAATAGTAATCTTGAAATTGATCTGGTGCAGGAAAAATAATTTACCACAGAGTCACTCTCACTCTGTAACTATTCAGTCAGAGTATGTCAGGCTTAAGCTTTGGCTTGGAACAGTATGTTGGAAAGTTTTCGTGGCTTTTCCTTCTTGTGAAGGGTCTAGAAGATGTGCCCATAATGTGTTTTAGGCATTGCAATGCCTAACTCTTAGCTAATATACGACCCAGGTAAATTCAAAGCCCTGAGTAATAATAAAATAAAATAATAAATTATTTATTAAATATTAAATAATAAAATATCCATCTGCAGCATTGCCTCCTGATCTCTTACTTGCTCTAGGACTCCATGGTCAGGACAATATTTATATACTCTGTGGACTGACTGATTGCTTGCCTTATGTTTGCTGTGGGTCAGACCATGGCACCATCTAGCAATGTCTCAGAGTCAAAAGAAGACAACTATTGTGATCCTTTCCCCGTTACACTGTGCTGTTTATGTGTGTGCCAACCACATAAGAACAATCACAAAGCACTATTAGACACAATCCGCTGTCATGAGGCCACTGTATAAGGTGGCTTAAGAGATGTGGACAACTGCGATACCACCCCCAAGCAAGCAGAATGAGGTTTTGAAAACAAACCATCCATCCTGTGGATGGGTAGGCAGGTACTAGGCAAAATTAGCTAGTTCTTTGGGTTGGATTTTATAGAAGGCCCAGTGTGGTAGGTAGACTCAGAAGATACACTGGCTCAAGTTCCACTGATAAATTAAGGAAATGCAAGGTTAAAGCTATTGTTTGGTTTGATGTGAGGGATGGGGCTTCAGGCATCTTGGTCAGGACAAATATGGTTGCATATGTGTGTTTTGGGAGAATAATAGGCACTTGTGGTCTTTGGAGATTACATCCAAGTGTTACTGAAGCTCAGCAGAATGTTGTGAAGGAAATATCTATTAGACATGACACACCTAAGGGTGGGACCCCTCTGCCCTAAATAACTTGACATTAAGTGTGAGATAGTCTTTGCAGGCTCCATCAACATAGAGAAGTCAGAACCTTGGGATGGTGATTCAGCTCCTCCTGAGACAGGTATCTAAGACATGTTAGATTAATTGTTCTCTGAGGGCTTTTCTGGGCACTACCGAGGTCCTCTGTTCAGTTGTTATACAGTGCCATAGAACGATATTGGAGGCAAGTTACCTAATCCATTGTGTGGCCCATGATTACATCCTGATGCCTGCAGCAATAAGGCTATGGGCCATCAGAGCTGATCTTGTAGCCAAGGTCTGTGAAAGGACATGTGCAGCTTTGGCTCAAGTCTGTCCAAAATGACTTTAGTAGTTAAAATATTCTTATATGTAGGGACATTTTTCCAGATCTCACTTGGCTTGGTTGTGAGTCCATCCACACAGAAGGGAGATCCTGGGTACTGCAGGGTGCTGTAAGGCAAGTGTCTCTGGGTATTCTCTGTGTAAGGTCTTCTGCTCATGTAACCATGCTCATTCTCTCACAGTTTTGATAATCAGACATACCTCCATCCCTGCATCCCAGGTCCATATCCTAAACTAGTGGGGTGTAATACCTTCTCTTATGGACCTGTGTTCATAAACTGAGCATTCAGTATAACAGAAAGAGTGACACTGTGTAGCTGACAGAAGGACATGGATATTACCAGCTATCAGGGGATACTCACACTTTCCCCCATCCTTGTAATCTGGTACTTTGATCTCTCTGGCCTATGGGGTCTGGAGTAATGTGTTTCCTATGTGCTTCATGGTGGCAACTAGAGAAAGTAGGGGAATGACTCTTTTGGACCTATGGGCTTCAGAGACTTCAAGGTCTGATTTGCCCTGATCCAAGTACTGGAAGGCAATGTAATATCTCAGTGCTTTTGTTTATGGCTGGTGAGATGTTTGAAGCTCTATAGAACTTTGGATGGAGGTGGTTCAGAGAGAGCCCAGGTGGATCCTGAGGACTGCAGCAGAGTTAGATGTTCAGGGTAGGAACCTACTTCTCCCTGCATCTCTATACCCTCTTTACATCACATTTTGTAGCATGTTACCCCAGAGGACAGTGAATCTAATGCCTTTGGCAAATGTTGCATTTACATTAATATTTTAGCAAATGAAAGAGAGAAAAAGCTTCTTAGTTGTTGCACTGAATCACCAGGCTGGTGTAGCAACACACCGTTTCTACATTAGTGACATGATTCCTTTTGACTAAATGAAGCTACATTTCTAATTAGATTTGGGTTTCTCCATACCTCATCCTGACTGTGCTTTTGGAGCGAGACTTTGCCATTCAGTGCTCAGGGCAGCTTAATCCTGCCAGAGAGACTCAGACTATGATCTCTTCAAAAGACTTTGCTCCGGTTCATCTTTTTGTGCGTTTCGTTTCAAAAAATGATATTTTAATTTTTTAATTGAATTTAAGAAACTGAAGAAAACATGTAAAAAAAGCAGTAAAACAACAACAACAAAAATTAAAGCAAAAGTGTCTGGATGAGAAAACACAGTTTGTGTGTCTGTGCTGTGAAGCAGTTTAAAGTTAGACATCTGCCTTATAATATGTTACGTCTGGTCACAAAATGGCAGTTTTCACCAGTAAGCCTCAAGAAATGCAAAGAGTCAAAGCATAAATTTTTTAAGGTCTAGTATAAATCATGCATTTTATTTCCAGGTGCTTTGAGTCCTGAAAACAGATCTTCCCCCTCCTTTGGGAAAGAAACAAAACAAGACAAAACAAAACCCCAGAACATTCCTGTGGAGATTAAAAAAATCATAGGCTTTTATTAAAAAAAAAAAAAAAAAAGTTATGGGAAAACTGGACTATTTCTGATGAGCTCTGGCACTGGAATTTCATAGCTCATTTTATCTAATGGACAGAAAATAGTTCACCTTTGGAGCACTTGTCAGCAATCAGTGTTACCTTCTTCTGAGTTACCCGTGAGAGCAAGAAGCCTTGTTCCTTATCCTAAACCAACAGGCATACACTGCAACATATGGTGTGACGTGCTTTTTGCAGGCAGATCCTTTCCTTGTGGCAAACAGGGAGGTGAATCACTTTGCCTTGGCTTCCCAGCAGTGACTACTGCCCCTCAGCAACACCACTGTCCCCTCCTCCACATCTCTGATGCCTTGAGGAACTTCTGAACTGGCCTGTTGTATCCTTAGTTTGCCATTAGCACCTATACAAGCAAATAAAGTGGGTGAGGAGCTGCCTTTGGCTCTGAGGCCAGTTTGTGCAATTTATGCTTATATTAATCCCTCCAATCCCCAAACTGGGGTGGCTGCATCCAAATCGACTACTGGGCCCTGTGCTAACCTGCAAGTTGTGCCCATGCTGTGCAAGTTGCCCCAGGCCTGACCAGTGCCAAGGGGGATGCAAATAATGTAACAGTGTGGATGACTGCATGACACTTTTTGGGCCCATGTGCTCATTTCATTTAGTTTACTAATGTAGGCATAGACAGTGAGTCCTGACAGGTCCAGAGGCAAGGAGAGAGCAGCAGAACTGTGCTGGATGTTCACATATAATTCAAGGACTAATGTTTACTACTAATGGATAATCTCTAAGCAGAGAGATGGACCCAGGACGTCCTTCCACTTGAAGGACTTGCATGTCAGTCTAAGGCAGCAGCTGTGTGGCTGAGTCTCCATCTTTGGGCTTCTTCAATGACCTGGCAAATCAAGTGTGACTCCGATGATCTTTTTTTACCACCACACAATAAGGGGAGGAAATCACATCCAGATGGGAATGGATGAGGAGAAATTCCCATGTCTTGATTTCTCTAGCCCCTTAACAGTGAAAGGAAAGAAAGAGGTGATATGATGAGGAGTCACCTACAGAGTGAGCAGACATGGAGAAGAAGTGCAGGAGAACACCCAGCTGAGGTTCAGCTTAATCCCCCAAGGGTAAAGCTCCTAGAGCTTGGGGCTACATTTAGCTGTAAAAGTGTTTAAATGAGTTAATCGTGGCTTAGCTGCTTGTTTAGGATTCCAGATCTTTTCAGTAAAAAGTAGATCAAGTTAATCCAAATCAATTTCTCAAATCCATTTTTATTCAGATTATCAAACTTTAGGGCACGTCATTCTCTAGCACATATGTGCAGACTACATGGCAGCTCTCCTTTTGTTAAATCTTTTAAGCGATGGGATTGAGGGATAAAGTAATGTTTGGATTAACTGGACATGTATCTTTCTTTCCTTCTACACTCCTTTGGGGGCCGATTTTGTGTCCAGTTATGAGGATGGCCTGGCAGTGGATCTTCTGGAGATGCTTTTGGCAAAAGGGGGATGAATCACCTCTGCTTAAAGGAGCTGTGAATCACATAAATTCATAACCTACTTCAAGCTTCATTTTTTACAATCAGAGCAAATCCTGTGAGTCATTTAATCCTTTTGAGTTGAGAATGGGCACTCAAAGGCAGAACATTTTTGATCTAATTCTGGGTGACTGTCTTCTGGAATAGGTAAGAGTTGCAAGAGCTTAACATCATGACAGAATGTCTTGCACAGTTGGAAGAAACCGATTTATTCCTTTTTGAGGCAAATTTCATATTGGTTAGAAGTACTGGTCTGAATTCTCTTGACACTCAAGTCCTCAGACTAGGGGAGAAGGACTAAAAATTTCCTCACTGGCTAATATGCTTTAACCAACTTATTTAAAAGATAATGTTCAGACATGCTAAGTAATGCGATGTGCTTGTCCAAAGCTCCTGTATCTAGGGTCTGCAGTAATAAGTAATAGATATTAAAACAAAACAGACAGGAATTTCTGAGTTTGTTTTAAACTGAATTAAGTGATACCCAATAAATTAATGAACATGGTTGTCAGTGCTGCTTTGGGAACAGAGTTATGCCTAGACCAAGCAAAGCAAATGGCAAACATGCGTGTCCTAAAATAAGCATCTGCAAAATGTCTACATTAGATTTAACCTGAAGAGATTTTCAATCCAGAAGGGACCACTAGATCATTCATTTGATTATCTGCATAACACAGGGTGTAGAATTGTGCTGTGTGATTCCCGTCTTGACTCTTCAGGACCTGGCTCAGTCAAAGCAAGGGGAGGAGAAAAAGAAAAAAGAATATTTGCAATGGCTTGGATGAGAATAGAAGGGAGGAAAATTGAACAGTGGAGAGAGATGAAAGGCGAGGCTCTGGATCAGCATCCAAAGGTCAGTCACCATAAGTTTGTTTAAGGTCTAAGGTGCAGTAACAGACGTGCAAAACAATGAGGAAAGTACTTTTGTCTGTGGTCATCAGTGACATTGCTCAGTCAACTGTCTCTTTGCATCTTTGACTTACTGCTATGGAGCCAATTCTTTTCCCATGAGCCATCAAATGGGACCAGTAAATCTGAATTTTTTCTGGGATCAATTGTCAACCACATGCCGGGCAAGGGAAATCCTCTTAATTTCCCTTTCACTGAAGTTGCATAGGACAAATAACTAGAATTTAAAATTAAGATGGGGCTACACCAGAGAGTTCAGAGTAGGATCTGAGATCCTCAAAAGATAGGAGTGTTTCGAGGCAGGCTGAGCCAGAGAGGTGAGGAAATATACACATCAGGAAAAACATTCTGGGTGCCTTGTTTGGAAAAAACATTCACTGGCACTGCAAAGTGCCAGACTGGACAAATACTGCTGGTTTCCCAGGATCTCCCTGCAAACGTATCTCAGAAATGTCCCATCAGCTTTTCATTTTCTTTGGGAGCTCCCCTCTTGCTCTTTTCCTCCCTGGAGGTCTTCACAGGCAGCTTGGAATGGATTAGAACTTTTTGTCTTGTAGATATCAGTCTGAGGCAGCATGGTCAAACCATTAAACTAAATCATCAAGCACCAGACCTCTCTTCTTCATCACTCATCTTACTTGATTGTACTTGATGTTTAGCTGAAAACCACAAACGAAAAATGGAGATTAAAAAACAGGAGGCAGAAAATAGACATTTTTGCAGAGGCAGAAATTAGGATGATGTGTTGACAGGTTTCTTCTGACTGTTTTGAGGAAAATAATTGGAGACAGTTTTCTTATCCTCTTGGTGTGTAGGTGGTCCAGATGAGATCCAGCTGCTATTGGTGCCAGATTAGTTTTTTCCCTGACTGGGCAAAGAAAGGGTCTGGCAGCTATAGGGGTGTCTGGCACAATAGTCCTGGGTCTTTGGTTTATCCTACTACTGCATGGTCTGAGTAGGACCCTGTAGTGGGGGACAATCTCCACCCAGTGACATCAGCATCCTAAATTGCCAAGGCAGGCAGGAGAACAGGGGAACTCTAATTTCTGTCCTATAGACAGGGAAGGGAGACCTAGAAGGTGGACAAACTGGGAGGACTCAGAAAGCTGGAGACGCATATTCCTGCTTGAAAAGTAACACCCATTTCCCCACTGGCACGTGTGGAAACTCAGTGCCTAGGTGTTACAGAAAACAATGTGCTGAAATATGCCCTGACCTGAGCTCGCCTACAGAGTTCTGGCCCAGTGCCCGAATTACAGGGTCACTGTCTGCTGTTTGTTTAAGACCCACTTCTCTGTGTACACAAACTTGATGCCACAGACGCTCAGGCACAGGCTGATGCAGGTGCCTATCAGCTTAAACCTTTCACCCCTACTTGGGTTCAGCCTCTTACAATATTAAACCTCCTCAAGGTCCTTGCTTATAAGCAAGTCCTTTTTTTTCCCTGCAACTAACTTCTGTTCAGTGTTTTGTCCTCTGGAGCAGCTGTCCTGTAGCACTGATTCTGTTTAATTTCAAAAGCTAGCTAAGAAATATCTCCCTGGTCTCCTGTTTATGCCTATGACAACTTATGAGGTTACGCTTCAAACGTTTCAGATCACAGCTGGGCTGCAAGGCCAAAATAGGAGCTTCTTAGGCTCGCTGAGTGCACAAGATGTTTCCCTGCTTTCAGGATTCTTTGTGATGGTTGGTGTGTCTCTCATTTGGTTTATACTGATGGCCAAATATCCTGGTTCTTTTATTTTGATGTATATTGTTTTCTGGACTAACCCCAAATTTTAACTCCATAAGAGGAGAGTGGGTGGAAGCAGGTAAACTGATAAAATCTCCCTTTACTGCTGTTACATTTCTGAGATGTTTTCTACAGCTTAAAGTTTTGTTTTGTTTGTGGTTTGTTTTTGTTTTTTTTTTTCCTTTTTTTTCTTTTTTTTTCCCCTCCCACTGTGGTTAGGAATCCAGGTTTAGTGCCACACCATCTGATATTGAAGAAGCCTTGTCTGGGGACTGGTTTGGTTAGAGACAGAAGGATGCCTCAGTGAAGGTTTTGCTGAAGTTCATGACCTTTTGTTTATATAGACACATGGGAAGGGCAGGCATCTCTCAAATATGAGTAAAAATTATCTGCCTTCAGGTTTGTATTGAGATTTGGACAATCCTTCCCTGAGAGCTGGACAGCTTGCACTGAGATAGCTTCAGAGGATTTGTCCCTTCCTGTGCCAAATCCCCTTTGCACAGACATCTTGGCTGCTCATCTGGCAGTGCCTGAACATCCCTGGCACCACAAAATCCTGACTTTCTGGATAAAATAGCAGCAAGTTCAGCTTGTTTTGAACAAAAGACTGTGATGGTACAGAGGCAGCTTGGCTGTGCAGGAGGACAGGGCAGACAGCATAGGCTGGCAGACTTGTCAGCTGGCCTTGTCAGCTGGCCTCAGTCACACTGCTTTGGCATGGGTCGCTCCAAGCAAACTGCAGGGTGGAAACCAAAATACATACAGTTTCTTGAGGCTGCCCTCAAATGTTGATGCATAACATGTTTGCAAACATCTGTCTTGGATGCAGGCAACATGCATCCCCCCAAGTCTTTCATTGCCCACCCAAGCTCAGAGTCATGTTCAAATGTCCTTACTACGTGGGAGAAAGGAGGACAGTGACTGCAAGCTGTCTCCAGACCTGGTGGCCTCTCCAAGGGCTGCTTTTTCACGGCTGATGAGGTTCACAGAGCTCTTCTGGGGGGGGAGGCAGAAGGGAGGGGGAGGCAAGCGAGGCTGCCATATGGGGATGTATAATCCTAAACATGTGCACTGATTCTTCTAGTTATTCGCTGGAGAGCAGAAATGTCGTGCTCCTTGTGAGCTGGGGCAGGAGGGGCCCCATGTCTGAACTGGAAGCAGAGCCAGGGACCATAATGGAGTCCAGAAGATGAACTTCCGTGAATCAAAGGCACACATGTTTATTTACAGTACAGTCAGCAGCAGGGAAGCCACCCCAACAAGCTCATAAACATATTTACAGGGATTTCACAGCAAGGTTTGTAAAAAACAATAAAGCAATCACTCAGCACCTCTGCTTAGGAGCTCTTTATAGTATGGAGTCTTACCCAGAATCACTAGGCACTGGCTGAGTCACTCTTTAAAAGGCCTCCGACTCAGACTGCTTCACAGAGGTTTATTGCTTTTCTCTCCCAGAAGTTTTCCTAATTCCCTCTGCTCCTGTAAGGAGCTGTTCTGCTCTTTAACCCACCCAGGACCAGGATAACTCAGATGCCTCTCCTTCTCCAAGAGGTGGACAAGTAGCCACCTCCTCCACCTTTGATGTCCCACATTTTCACAGCTGTGTGGGCACCACGTCCAGTCTGGGTGCCAGTGCTCCTGTAACCAGCTGCTTTCCAAACACCAGCACCCTCCAAGGAAGCCTGAGAAAACCCCAACTGTCCTCCCTATGAATTCAAGGCCTTTGATGTTTGCACTGGTGCCTTAACAAACTTGTTATACCTATAGCATGTTACCCTCACCTGTGGATCCAACACAGAAGCCACCTTCAACTACTCCAGTCAGGTTTTCCAGTTCAGGGCATGCTTTCTCTTTCCATTAATGATTTTCTGTCTCTGGGAAGAGCTCTTGAGGGGGAGGCCATGACAGATGCAGCCACAGCAAAGAAAGCAGAGAGAAGAGCCCCGTTTGCTGTGGTGGAAGGCCCTGGTAAGAGGTTGGAGGGGGTCACACTTACAGTCTGCCACAGCATGATACTGAGTCTGTGCCAGGTAGATGATGCTCCTTCTTCCCACTAGCACAGTCTTGTGGCAAGGCACCCTCTGGAGAGGCTCACTCTTTCTTATGACTAAGTCATGTGTCTCCACAGCTAACCTGTAGACTCTTTAAAGCTTCTTTCAAAGCTCCCACCCTTCCCAGACAGTGTAGTGGAAACCTCATTACCTACAGAGCCTGAAGAGATCCCCAGGCCTGAGGAGAACAGTGGTTGAATGAAGAGAGAAGAGATAGCAGCCCTGCCCTGTTGCAGCTGTCGGTTTGTTTGAAAGTCTTCAAGTAATCACAGCCTTGTAAATTTGCAAGAAAATCACAGAGCTGCCTGCATTTCAGGAGCTGTAGGTATCCTCCTGGTGCTCTTAAAAGCAGGGAACTGGCGATGTTCTTTGAAACAGCAGGAAAAAGAAAGACAATCCAGCACTTGGCTTCATGGTTATAAACAGGTCCAGAAGGAGTGGATCAAAGTGATGCAATAGCATGAAGGAAAAGAAGAACCAAGAGGGGAGACCTGTCTTTCTCCTTCATCCATCCCAGAGCTGCTGGCCATCAAAGCATGTACTTTGCTGTCATTTTGGCCAGGCCAGCACCCTCTGCTACAGCATGGAGGAGGATGCATGGTGCTCCTCCGCTTGCTAGGGCACGTGAGTTGAAAGGGACGGTAGTATTTTTAGGAAAGATCACAAATGTATATGGGAAGGGTCATGACATGAGTTGGTCTGTGAAACAGCAGCTGTTTCTCAAGACATCGTGTAGGAGGGCTACTGGTCTGGAGGAGGAACACTGCCAGGCTCTGGCGTGGTTGAAACCTTTGGGGAAGGGCTGGTCTTTCTGCTGTCTTTGAGGAAAAGTTTTCAGCATACAAACAAACTGAAGGGTTTTAGTGGTCCCAAGTAAAAGACAAACTGGGCCTATTACACTTGGGATATCATCCTTTACTGAAACAATTCAGCCCCCCATTTTATTTCATCTGCTTTCTAAAGCATCCAGTGAAGTAGCATGGCCTTCCTAGACCTTAAAAATTATCTCTGTGTGAAGGGGAATAAAGCATTTTGGCCAAACTTCTTTTTCTGACTGCAAGCTGGAGAATCGTTGGGGATTATTGGGTGAGTGCCCTGTTTCCCATGGTGGACGTTGCTGCTCTTTTCTTTTTGGAGAACATGGTAGTGGCAACTTGCACAGAAGGCTGGAAGCAGGGCAGAGAATGAGGAGTTAAATGCAGCATGGAGTGTCCAGATGGTCTCTCAGGCAACACCTGTCCTGGATTTCTAAGTCATGGCCCTGCTGGGGGTTTGGGTTCAAGCTGAGGGTGGTCTCCTCCAGCATCCACATTTCTCTGTGGAGTCAGCATATGTCATACTTGAGTTTAAACATGAGCCATCTTATAAGCAGTGAGGCCAATGGACAAGTCAGGGACTGAGGGTAGGCTGGATCCATTCTTCATATAGAGGCAACTCAACATGTCAAAGGCCAATATCAGTATATCTTCTGTCTTGTTAATCTGGTGACATGTTGCTTCCAGTCACCTTGAGGTCACATATCCCTTAAGATGCTAATCCGCAACCTCTGCAGTTTTAAAGCAATTTAGTAGCAGGCTGTGGATGGACAGGGTCTGGGGTCTTCCGACTCTCTAGCTATGCAGATCTTCAAGGCTCTGCAGGCCTGACACCATTGTACAAAGCTACCAAACATTACTCAGATTGAACAGTAACCCTTAGAGTCTTTTAAGATGCATCTTAAAGCAGGCCACGGGATCACCTGTCCGGGTTGGCCAGAGTAGTAGCAAGCTTTTGTTTCCAAACACAACCTGTGGGTCTTGTGCTTCGTGTATTTTAGTAACATGCAAAGTCCTTGGACACTTTCTCATGTTGCATTTTGTGGCTGTTATTCTAGTTTCTAGCTAAAGGTTCTTAGCTGACAACTACCATGCATGCAGTTATGTATGGAAAAGTTTGGGGAATGCCAAAAAAAAAATGCACTAATTTGAAGGTCTTTTTCTATGTTGGCTCCAGGGTTTGAGGGCATATGTGGATGTGGGTGTCTGTGTATGTGGTTCCCAGTTTCCAAGTATCTAAACAATCTGAGCAAACTCCTAGTAAATCATTAGTAAAATACTACTGGAGCCACATCTCTTGTCCCTGCTCATTGCAGGGAGGGTTGGACTAGATGACCTTTAAAGGTCCTTTCCAACTCAAACTATTCTATGATTCTACGGATTCAAATGCCCTTAAACAAGCTAAATGTCCTAGGAGTTCTAAGATGAGTATTGTTTACAAGCAACTATCTTACATTTCATTTGAATGTGTGCTCTTCAGGAAGGCAATTTTCTATTAAATCCTCCCAAAGCTGTCTGAAGGATTACCAGTATGAGGAAACAGTGCAATCATGTTTGGAAGAAAATTCTGAAATCCATTTCGTTTTTTTTTTTAAATGTTGCCTTTATTTTGAATTATTGCTGATGTGTTTGATTTGAGGGTTTTGCTTCCATTTTCCTGTTAGCGTTTCCCATGTTTTCTTGCATGATTTTTTCATTGGTTGGGTGCCAGTGAAATGAGGAGCAAAGAAAAGAAAACCCAATATGAAATGCTTCTGTGTTACTGATGTGAAGTGTATCAGGGAATATTAGCTTCAAAGCTGTTCAAAGGCAAACAGCTTGGGTAATTTCTAGTCCATTAGGAAATCTACAGCATTGTCTTTTCTGCCTGGAGGGGACTAAAAAAAAGATAAAAGGAACTTTTAAGGGATTTTGCTAGAGAAAAAAACATCTTGTCAGATGCTCCACCCTTTGCTAAGGATTTACTTCAGTTCTGAAACAGGAAGAATCTTTTACTGAATATCTCCAGTCAAGGATTTCCTTGGAGTCTGCCCATGTCTGCTTTAGAGTTTGAGAGCTGCTAAGAAGACAATTCTGTAGATACTGTTGAACTGAAGGTTCACATCTTGCAATCATTTCATAGAAGTCCATTTTCTCACTCTGAGAACACTTGCAAATATTTTTGGAGCAAGAAGACATTTGGACAAGCAGCTGAAAACACATGGCTGCATGGAGGCTGTGACCCCTCAGGTAGCAGCTCATTCACTCCAGGGTTGTATGAACTGTGATTTAAATGAAAAAAGTAACAACTTGATTCCAAAGGTCTGCTGAGGCACCAATATGTCCTCTCTCCTCTGTTGGAATGAAAGCGCAAGCCAGACAAAGCTGAGAAAATATAGTCCCTCCCTGTGTGGTTCTTCTGCAGAGGAAAAGAGTAATTATTGCCTAAATTCCATTTAATCTGCACTCTGTCCCTCAGTCCCAGGCTTTGCTCTGTATCAGGCAACCATAAAACCCTAAAGAGTAGAATACAGGGAAATAAGTTGCTTTTGGCTTTTGAATTGCATAATATTCTAGGTGAGGCATTTAGCAGATGATGACCCAATAAGGGGAAGTGGTGGGGTTGGTTGTGTAGCACATTGCTGCTATGGAGCTGAACGTGCCGAGGTCTGGAGACGAGTGGTGTTAATGGGCTGTAGCACATAGGAAGTGAGCAGGGTGAGTGATAAGGTCTAGATCTGGGGTTTGGCAATTCCCTCAGGTGCCTGAAAGATCCAGTGTTTCTGCCTGAGCTGTTAAAGGGTCTACTGCAGAAGACAGACTGCACAATGAATAAAACCATCTGTGTTTTGCTCTTGCTACAGCAAATTCAATATTAAGGATCCACAGGGGTTCGAGCTGGGTCCAAACCACCCTATTTAGTAATGCGTACCACATGCAATAGCCATATCTAACTATCTTCCCCTGGCAGCCCGTTGGTGGCTTTGGGGACATACTGGACAAGGAGGACTGTAATGTGCTCCAACAGTGTGTGACAGGCTACCAAATAGGACCAGTATACTGTACAAGCCCTGGAGAAGTTATGGGTTGTGTGAACCTGCTCAGATTCACTAAATTCTTTGGATAATGTAATTCATGGATGGAGCTCTACTTGTTTATTCCATCACAAGATGAAGCTTATGGTACCTTGCTTGCTCATGGCTAAGGAAACAAGGTACCACCCAGGAAATCCTCTTCCATGTTTGAATATCACGGCTAGAAAGATGGGCAAGGGCCATCTCTGTGTATCCCAGTCTACCATGCCAGGCTAATCAGGAGTGACGGCGTTTTGCCTCCTTTATTAAAAAAAAAAAAAAAGAAAAAAAAAAGGGGAAATTGGGCCAAATTATCTGATTTGTTGGCTTCAGGAGCCAACACAT
>JAAGNO010004889.1:0-16803 GCA_033439905.1 Ceryle rudis
ACACATATATTGAAATAGACACGTATATTGAAAGTTGAGCTTGAATTAATTTTTTGAGCTTGAATTTATTTTATGGAGGACAAAATTTGTATTCACACCAAATACCTACAAATCGTGTTCCAGAACTGATTCTAAACTTTTACCAGGGCACATTCGGCTTAATTTGTCCTGGTTTTAGCTGCAGTGAGTTTGAACTAACTATATTAGAGTTTAATCCAGCCCATTCTTTGAATAAATGTTTCGTTCTGGGTTGTATCATAGAATAATTCCAGGTACAAATGAAACTTTTAATCCCCTCTGGCTTTTCTTCTTTTCTTTCTGAATCCGTTCAGATTTTATAGGAGATTTATTGTATTAAGGCATGTAACAGTCATTATTTCAAACATGTAATACACAACTTTAATTTGGCTACGCATAATCAACATATACCAGTGTCGAATACAGCTGTAAGTTAGGCCCCACTTAAGTGGGAAGCTGAGGTTCAGATCAAAGGTCCACTGTATATTGATTTATGGATGTTCAGTAAAACAGCTGCCACAGAAGTGCTTTAGAGAGGACTGGCAGATAATTCAAAAACACAGGTTAAAATCAATCTCCAAACCTACCCAGATGGGAATTTCTGCTGGGCAATTTCCCTTACCTGAGTATTACTCAGCAGAAGGTTTGCTGCTTGTCTTCCATCTGCTTTTTGCATACACTGCATACAGATTGACTGTATTTCTCAGAATCCAACAATGCTCATGGGATAAAGAGACTAGCACAGGTTTGAAAAGCATTATGCCTGGATAAGAAACTCAGTGTCTTAGTGTCTGTGGTGTGACATGAGAAGTTATAGGGTTGACTGGCCACTGGGAAGTGATTTAGAGGACAACCATAGTGACTAACTGTTACGGAGATCCATATTAATACCTCTAAAGAAACAGGTCAAGTGCTTCACTTCTTCGATCAGAACTGTTCTTTGATAAGACAGCTTCCCTGTATCGTTTTCCTGTTACTTATCTCAGTTCCTTTGATTGATCCTTTTCAGTCAGTGGGGAGAGCTGGCCAGGAATGGCACTCTAGAAATAATACTAAAAGGACTGAAAACATGTGGGACATCTTATTATTTTGAATACTGTGATATAGGGCTATATAAAGCATACAGCCACTTTTTAGTCTTGCTACACATCGCCTGTGGGTAGAAAGTCAGTCAGCTAAACTGATTTTTGCTAATTTGGAGGGAGACTTGAGCAAGTACGAACATAATTGGCATAGTAATTTCATATTATAAATGTATATTTTTTGTCTCTTGTGCGCTTATTTCTCTGGTAAAGCATGTATATTAGGGATTCAGATCCAAAAATTTTGAACTTCTGGGAGGCTATTAAAGGAGAAAAAGACACAAAAGAAAGTATCATGTAAACCAGTTGTCCAAAATACACAGGTGATGCCATTTCTGACACTGCAACAGGAGAGCAAAGAGTTTATATACTACATGAGAGGAACATTGGGGAGAGTAATTTCATTCATTACTGTGAAAAAAACCCCAAACATCAGTGATATATGTAGAAAACTAACATCATATCCAAGCATTAACATCGAATGGATATTTGAAGTATCTCTAAGGAAAACATGATCACCCCATTCTAATACAGCTGGTTAATCATAAGCTAGGCAGATTCATAGAGACAAAAGTCAACCTGCATGCTGGATACACTCAGGGTATCACCTAAACCTTCATGCTGAGGTAGGATCCACAGCTTCCACACATCTGGCATTCATCTGGAATAATTGAGCTCACTTTGGCCTTTTATCAGCAACTCTGCACTGTGGTATAAAGCTGCAGAGGGACATTCACATTTCAGTACAATGAAATTCACACTTATAGCAGGTAATAATCATTCCTGATATACAATGGATTCCCAATTCTGCAATTTTCCGATAAAAATATTATCCCCAGGTTTTAAAATGAGCTACTGAATGTGTATACAATACACAGTAGAGTTTACATTAGAATGCACTGAAGGGCACATTCTTCTTTTCATGATGCATGTAATTACTATACTGTAATGATAATGTGAATTACATGCTTATTTTAAGCCAAGTCCTTCTACTGACATCAGTAGGAGTCTAATCACACCCTCAGTAGGAAAAAAAAAAAATGTCCTTAAAATGAAGAGCAGTGATTTAAAAATCAAGTTTCAGATAATATTCTGTTATACCGTAACACAAATATTCTTAGTATGAATTACTGAGCTGTTTCACATTATTATCATCATTCTACAAATCTTTATGCTCTTTTTATGCTGTTAATGAAAATTATCAACATCAAACATTGCATAACACAGGCATATGACATAGAGTTTACATATGTAAGTTTACACTTGATTTATATCGTTGAAAATGTTTAGAGTTTGGGTTTAAAACCATAAAAATAAAAAAGTAATCAAGAGAAAGCAATCATAGTAGAGGAAGACATTTTTACTACTGTTAAGTTACAGCTGTTTATTCTTGCTCATAGTTGGAGACTGTGAGAAAAAACTGCTGAAAAAATATAATTTTCTTTTTATTTCAGATTTCTTTTTTTTATTTGTAAAAAGTATATTTTTCCATATTCATAATTTGTATGCATGTAATTCAGGCCCAAGCTGGGGCCAGGAAGCTAAATAGCCAGTAATATTTTCACCTGCCACTCATCCAGTCTGAGTAAGAGAAATATGATTTAGGTAATGAACGTCATGAATGAATAAATCAATACAAACAACAATGACTTCATAAAAGATTGTGTTGGATTGACACTGTCTGTCTGCCAAGTGCCCACCAAGAGAGATCTCTGACTGAAGAGGGTACCTTCTGTTGTCCCTATGAAAAGCCACTTAATCCAGCCAAAGTGCAAGACTTGGAAAATAATAGGTTATGCATTCTATTTAACAGTAAACAAGTGATTAACTCTAGCCTCAGTGATTCCTCCTGAGTGAGTTTTCCTAGTTCCATGCTTGGATCTTCCTACTCCATAAGGGGTGATGTAGCAGAACGAAGTTCAGGACTAAGCTATGTCCAAGACTAGCGCTGCGGAAAACATCTAATGTCTGTATAGGAGATAACAAAAAACAAGTCAAGGAATATATTCAAAGAGGTTACAATGATAGGAAGGAGTAGTGGATGGAGATAGGGAGACTGAATTACAGTGGGTTGATTGAGACTTAAATTGGAGCCAGAAACCAACCTAATCATGGCTAAATCTTCCCCAGTCTTTAGGGAGTGGGTGGGAATAATATGGACTGACAGGAAGCACTGGGTGAGATGAGGAAGTGAAGACAGAAAATAGAATTTGAGAATTTAATCTAGGACTGGGAAACAGCTGTAGGAAGCAGGATCAGGGTCCTGCACTATTGCAATGTATTTGTTATAAAATCACACTGATGCTTTATAACATAAATGCTGTAACACCAGGATACACTCTATGTCCCTTCCATGAATCAAAGTGAATTAAGAAAAAAATAATAAAAATCATATGATCTCTAGCTTACAGTGAGAGATCCTCTCTTCACCTTTTTTTTTTTTCATTAAACCTGTGAAAGGTAATTTTTTCCCCTTCAAACTAAAAGTTTATCATTTTTCCTAACTTGAATTTATGCCTTATCTTCCCCTTGAGCCCTCTCAGGTCTATAAAGAGATAATATTCACATGCATTGTGAACTTTAACAAATGGTCCTGTATGCCTGCTGATGGTTTTTGATAAATCATGTTCCTCTATGCCTCCCTTTAAATATGTCTTATGTATTTGAAAGATTGATTTGATTTTGGTTTATGCTAGTACTAACACTCTTTTTATAAATTCCACAGCTTCTTCAAGGAAAACATGGGTGAAGGAAGGTATCATCAGGCATGCCAATCACTTCAGTATGGCTCATACTTAAAAGCAGAAGGCAGCACTGTATTACTAATAAGTAATTCCTTCTTTGTCTCACAAACATACATACATACATGATGTTATTTCTAATAATTTCTTCATGGCCATCTGCTATAAATCAGAAATTGTAATAATTACAGAAATACAGCATGCGGTTGCCCTTGACATTTCATCTCCTCTTCCCACTTTGCAAAGTTATGATACAGCCAGCCTGAAAAGCATTCCCATTCTGATTTTCAAGTGTGACAATACAAGAAGAGAGCTTCAGACTGGCTGCTGGACATTTACTGACAGCTCTCAACACCCAAACAGAGTGACTGACAGCTGTGCACTAATGTATAGCATACATAAAGAAATATTTTCCTCTTTTCTAAATGCTTAGAAAAATTATTAGAAAAATGCTCAGAAAAATTCATCTAGTATCAGAGACCAGGCCTCTCATACTGCTGGATATCAGAGGTCAAATTGTAACCACACTGTTCAGAAGATTGTGAGATGGATGAAAAAAGGCATAAGAAGACTCTATGAAACATCTTCTGTCTGCAATTGACCACACAAGAAAGGGTATTTCTTCTTGTGTCCTGTCGCTCCTACCACCATCGTCCCAAACCTGAAGCACCTAAAAGGCCTCTACAATCTTTCTTTCACTAATGTGCGTTAAGTAGCCATGGCACTCCAAAGTCATCAACCTTTGTACAATATCCTTTTGAAGGATACAGATTTACAACAGTCCCAGTAGAGAGAGGTGCCTTTTAAACAGGCCATGACCTGAGTGGTCCCTGGATAAATAGTCCTTATGTGTTGAGACATGCACCTTCCCTTTCTGAAGGAACTGGAGGCAGATAACATTTTGGTATGTAGGCAAAACTGACACATAAGTATGCAAACAAAGCCAATTTATAGCAGTAAGTAAAAATCATAGCATATATGATTCAAAACAGCACAACTTGATGCCTATACGGAGGAGACTCCACTGTCTGAGTCATCCTGGATGTCTAATCGTCCATGCCTATTCACAGGCAAATTTAGGAGCAAACTCACTTGACAGAAGGAGGATGCCATTTTTACTATGCCAAATTTTGCTCACACATGGTAAAATGTGAGGGAAAGCCTGTATGAGATGAGAAAGATTCAGGCAAATGTGGCATTTAACTTGCACTTGCTGAAAGCTGAGGCTATGTCCATCACAAGCTGTTGCCATTAAACATCTGTGCTTTTTTCTTTTTCACAACTGTTGTCTCCAGTATCAGGTTTCTACTCTATCACATGTTTTTAGCTGCACCAGAGAGAGATACTTATGCATTGCTTTGTCCTTTTCCTCAAAAGCCTATAAAGTTGCTCCAGGGGAGGTTTAGATTGCAAATTAGGAAAAATATCTTCACTGAAAGGGTTGCCAAGCACTGGAACAGGCTGCCCAGAAAAGTGGTGGAGTCACCACCCCTGGAGGTATTTAAAATATGTGTACATGTGGCACCTAGGAACGTGGTTTACTGGTAGGACTTGGCGGTGTCAGGTTTGTGGTTGGACTTCATGATCTGAAAAGTCTTTTCCAACCTAATGATTCTATGATTCCTACTTGTTGAATCGTCTGCATGTACTGCTCCCCAAGGAAATGGCTTAGATGCTTGGAGTGGCTAGGTGAGTACCTGGCTCCCCACTTCGGTTAAGTAGGTGGAACACTTGAGGCAGTGATCCTGAAAACTATGCTGGGAAATAGAGAAGAGCAGTGTAGAAAAGGGAAGAAAGTAATATCATGCTGCTACCTGCATAAGCTTTCTCTGCATGGCTGCAGATAATGTTTCAGGGGCAGGTGCACCCCGTCCTGCCTGTTAGGACAGAATTCAACTTGATCCCAGCCCACATTCCCACAGCTTTCCCTACCAGAACTACTTATTTCCAGGCATGTGGTTAAGTATTGATCCCAGTAGTTCTCTTTCCATAAGTACTTTGATTTTTTTTTCTTTTTTTGTATTTTTCATTGATGTATGTAAAAAGAAAAGCTCCAGTGTCACACAAATATAAACAGTAGAAGAATTCAGCCAAACTGTCCTTTACATGTTGTGACGAGCAGTAAATACAAGAATGCAGTAAAAGTTCTTGATTGCCACAGGTACTGAAGATGTAGAAGACAGGATGATAAGATGAAGCTTAATGACACTGGCACCTGAATATAGATATTCTTATATCCCCACAAAAGCATTTGTCAACAGGGAGCGGAAAAGGTGCTAATTCACTAAAGACTCCATGTATGCCCACTCTACAACTAGAAAGGGAGTATTTAATTTTCTGCATGACCTTTTGGGGTCTTGCCTATAAACGCATACTCATTTAATATTCAGCTGTATGCCTTTAACCAAATGTGCAACTTAGAGCTTTCCTCCTTCTTCCAGAAGGATCAAACACAGGCACTCCATGTGCAAAACTTTTAGAGGAAAAGAATAAAAAATAAAACCTCTTTCCATATAAATCTTCAGTTTTAATAATGCAGATATAAGTGTAAGGCAGGAATGCCTTAAATGCAGTACTTTATTTTAGTCATTTCAAAGCTTTTAAAATAGCTTATCGTGACTAAGCTTTTGCTGTCCTTTTAATCAAGCAGAAAAATGTTCAAGTCAGAGAAGTTTGGGGAAATTCAGCCACAAAACATGCTTAAGTTGAAAAAAACTAATTGCTGGGTGCATATTTTGTTGCCAGGCAACACTTTAGAAAAGCAAGGCTGCAATCAAGGTTCAAATGCTATTCTTGGAAGTAGTGCTGAGAAAAGCATCGCAGCCCAGACTGACCTTGCAGCGTCAGAGGCAGTACATTAATACTTGACATTCTTCTCAGTCATTGCGTAGGCATCATCATCAGAAGTATTGAGTTAGGACTGATTATGAAGACAAGATCAGTGTTCTGTTCCTGTTTTCCAGCCAGATGCAGTGGTGGTTAAAGGCAGGATGGGAGTTTGGGGACAACTTGGGAGCTTTCTGCCAAGACAGAAAGAAGCTGGAAGAATATGAAGATAGCACAGGGAGGAGACTTACGAGTGAAGAAACTGGGAGGAAGTAGCTCAACATCTTTGTAGGGGTAGGCTAGAAGACTAAGGAAGATTGAGGGTTTTCAGGGTAGACCGAAATGAATAAGATAAAGAAGCCCTGTAGTTCAGTGTATACAATATTGCTGGTGCTAGTCACTGGCCAGAAGTTTAGAACTAAGTGGGCAAGGCTTGAGCACTGGAGACAATTCCACTTGCTATGTATGAACTTGTTCTGGCCTGCTTTCTTTTATTTGTTTAGCTGTAATAGCAATTTTCCCAATGATCATTCCAATGGTCATTTCTGTTTTACGTGCACTGCTTGCTCTCTGTGTTTTTATATAATTCTTATATGGAGAACAGTACTAAGTAGTTACTCTGTGTATGACTCCAGCAGTGCATGTATTTATGCATGATAGATACACTGCAAAGGAGTACCAGCCTGGCCTGAGAGCAGAAGCCCACAAAGCCAGGGACATAGGACACAGTGCGCAGTAGAACAGGGATAGCAAGAAAGGAAGGCTGTGCTCCCTTTCTAAGGACCTAAGGCCATAAACTGCTCAACAGTTTTTAGGTAAAAAAACCCCATAGACTAGGGAACTTGGTTGAGCCAGTTCTAGGGTGTGGTGGGTTGACCTTGGTTAGATGCCAGGTGCTCTCCAAGTCCCGTATCACTTTCCCTCCTCAGCTAGATAGAGGAGAGAAAAATATATAACAGTGGCTTATGGACTGAGACAAGGGTGGGGAGGAGACAACTTGGTAATTACCATCATGGACAAAACAGACCTGAGTCAGGGAAATTAATTTAATTTATTACCAGTCAAAATCAGGGTAGGGTAATGAAAGATAAAACCAAATCTTAAAAAAACTTCTGCCTACCTCTCCCTTTTTACTGGGTTTAACTTCATTCCCAGTTTCTCTACCTCCTCCCCCCAAGTGAGGTAGGGGGGTTGTGGTCGTTTCATCAAATATTATCTCTGCTGCTTCTTCCCCCTCACACTTTTCTCCTTCTCCAGTATGGGATCACTGCCATGGGAGACAGTCCTCCATGAACTTCTTCAGTGTGAGTCCTTCCCACAGGCTGCAGTTCTTTGCAAACTGCTCTAGCCTGGGTCCCTCCATGCGGTGCAGTCTTTCAGGAACAGACAGCTCCAGTCCTCTCTCCACAGGTCACAGGTCCTGCCAGATCCTTCTCCAGCATAGGCTCTGCAGAGAGTCATATCTTCCTTCTGGCATCCACCTGCCCTGGTGTGGTGACCTCCATGGGCTGAAGCAGGACAGCCTGCCTCACCATGATCTTCAACAATGGCTGCAGGGGAATCTGCTCTGGGACAGAGTATCTCCTCCCTCTTGCTCAGTGACCACAGTATCTGCAGAGTTGTTTCTCTCACATATTCTCACGCCTCCTTCCAGCTGAAGTTGTGCAGGGATTTATTTCCCCTTCTTAAATATGCTATCCCAGAGGCACTATCACCATCTCTCATGGGCTCAGCCTCAGACAGTGGTGAATCCATCTTGGAGCCAGCTGCTATTGGCTCTATCAGACATAGGGAAAAGCTTCTAGCAGCTTCTCATAGAAGCTACCCCTATAACCCCCCTCCCCTCTGCTCCCAAACCTTGCCATGCAAAGCCAAGACATAACATTAGCAAAGAAACAAAGAACCAATAGAGGATGTAGGGCACTCCACACACTGTATATTCAGGTACGACATAGAGCTGCAGACCAGTGAAGGAAGAGTGAAAGTCTAAAAGTGTAACAGAAATAGTAGCTCCAAGTGGAAGAAGAACCATCATCAACAACATAATATTCCACCCTGTAAGAAGCCTGGGACAGATGACTCACCCTTACCCTCATCACTGGAAACGAAACCTTTGGACCCCAGAGGACAGCAAAATGGTGAGCATAACACCAGACAGAAAGGGATAGGTGTGGGCAAAACCACATGCAATAAATTTAACTGGTATTTAGTCAGATAATTCACCTTCACCCTCTCTTCTTCCTTCTTCCCTCCTCCTTTTTCTTCTTCCAACTTTTTTCTTTTTTATTCTTTCTTCACTCTTTTATCTTCTCTCTTTTTTCTACCTCCTTTTCTTTCTTTTTCTGAACAGATATATCTGAACAGATTACACTGATTATACTTTGTCTGCAGTAAGAATGATCTCTTGGCTTTGGGTAGAGGTGTATATGCTTTTTGCCAATAACAAGAATTTGACTGTAAAAATAATGACAGTGAAACCTATACTTGGAGATTTCTCGTTATGGAGTGAACTTGGCTGTTTAACCAGTCCAGCTTACTAAGAGCATGTTTTTGAGTGGAACATCCTAGCTTGGTTTAGTGATCCCCGGTAACCCAGAACAATTTAGTCCTTCAGTATAATCCTACACTTTCAGTTAAAATAGTATCTTTCTGCCATTTCTTCTGAAAATTTTCCCACATTGATTTTGCCTGTTTCAAAGACTCTAGCATCTGTCAGGCAGCATATATTTTCTTTAAACAGGATTACTGCTTGTGCAACCTTGGTGATCTCTAGTCTCCCACGAGCTTTTGAGGATCAAGCAAGGTTCTCTGGAGCTGTTTAAAGGTCCTGAGAAGTGTCAGTGCTGTAAGCCTGAGTAGTTTTAAGTCATGTGAACATATGTCAATATGAACTCTAGATTAAAAGTATAAATCAGCACTCAGTAGCTTTGTGTCTACCTGCTTTATGTACTTATAGATGCAGAGAAAAAATATCCCCAGAGACTTTAATTTTCAGAGGATTGACTATTTTCTGCATTTTTCATCCTAGAAGTGATGGATAGACTGCACTACAAAAACCACTTCTTGATAGTACTTCTTAGAGCTGAACCGTATGTCCTTCGAAGCAGATTACACTTATTGTAAATGTATTTGGATTCGTCTAGACATCTCTATCACAGGAGTTAAAATCAAAAGGAGTAGGATCAAAGAAACTCAAAGAAGTATTAATTGTACTGAATGTAAAGGTTCTTTGCTAAGTACTGCTATGCACACAGTAAGTGTTTAACACTTTCCTTCCTGGATTAGCATGCAGGACACTGTCTCTATCCAAGCCTATAAAAGAATAAATTCTTCTCAAGTCTTTGTGGGCCCTTTTTCTTCAGACGACTGCTGCACAGACATTTAAAATTGTAGGACATTTTGTAACCTGCCAGCACTGCATGGCTGACTGTTATTTTCAGGTTTTATTACACTCATTCCAATGTTACTTTCAAAGACTCCATCGATGCTAATGTTCTCTGCCTCTAGATACAGATACACTACACAACCTATCAACTCACTGGAACCTATTTTGTCAAACTGCACCCTAAGGAGGCAGTGAAGTTCAGTCTAATAGCTTTTGGATGATATATACTGATCCCTATTCCTCCTTGAAGAAGCCATATTTATCAATAAATCAATCAGTCATGCATTACAATGGACTATTTACACAACTTCAGAGTGCTGCTAAATAATGAATTTTAAATTACCTCAGTTAAAACTCAGTCATATGAAATGTAACTAAATGTACCTTAAATAATTTTACTGACAGATTTCAAATGAGTTAGAATTCATTCCAGCAGTGAGGAAGAGTAACCAGGATTGAGTCACTGAGCTTATTTTGAAGTGAGCTCTCTTTACAGAGACTGACTTGTAAAGAGAAAACACAATCCGTTTAAATTTAAATTCTGAATGGTGAAAAAGCTATGAAGCCAGTAGAAAACACATGAAATAACTAATGAAAATGAAAAATAATCACCAAGGGTTATTAATAAAAACACCAGATCAGGCCTATATCAAGAAACCTGGGAAAAATATAGTGAATGTTCAGTGCTCAGATGACTAATTTGCTCCACTTATAAGCATGACCGAAATTGTTTACAAACAATATTTTTGTTAAAGGAAGAAAACTTCAACAGAGTAGAAACTCCAAAAGAAAACTCCAACAAATAGGGTAGAAACAGTGCTTAAAGTATAAAATCTCACAGGCTTTTCCTCTGACTACTGCACCTGATGATTTTCCTCCCCTGAAGTAATTTTCATTCATTTAGTAACATTTTTAACTCTCATTAGCTATAAAGGTTTGATTTAAGCCAATCCAATCTGTTCATGTTGTTCTTTCTGGCTGCATCACTGCTGTAGCTGCTGCCTGCAGCTCCCCTGGCTCTCAACACTGTGTGACCCACCTCGGCTGCTGCTTCGGTGCTGTCCCTGCCTTTCTTTCCTTACTCCACGTTGTGTCCCACCAGCTCTGCCTCATGCTGCTCCTCACTCCCTACCTCTCCATCTAACTCCCACAGCTTTGCTAACGCTTCTGTTGCAGCTCCTAGAGAAAATGCTTGCTAATGATGAAAAGTCTCTCAGCTCACAGGAGATACTTCAGCAGCTTCTGACATCTCTCACATCATGGAAGTCATTTATATAATGTCTTGCTCTTCTGGATTTTTTTCCTTTTCCTAGGTGGTAGCCTTTGCATCCTGATGTTGGAAGTAATTGCCAATGTTTAGGGAAAATAGTAACCCTAGGAATATTCATACAGTTAGTTAGCCAAGATTTCTGTATGCTGTTACAAGCCTTAGAATTTTTAAAAGCTCTTTAACAAAAATCCCTCCCTTACTTATCTTCTCCAGGTCTTTCCATCAGACATCAACAGAACACACCCTCCCTCAGCTGCACCCTGTACTAGAGTGGGAGGAAACCAGGTGTTCCTGCATTAGACCTTAGCTGTCAGGCTTATACCAGAGGCCCAACAAACAGAAGATCCACAAGAAATTCTGGTTTTATGAGAACTGAGTGTGCTTTTATGAGACAGTTGAGGCTAAATAATAGGAGCATTACACAAAACAAATAAAACATTGCGGTTTTATACAGGACAGAAACATACTGACCCTTCAAAGCACAAGAAGCTCTTTATCAGCTTCTTCTCCAGTTCTTATTGCATATGGTGAGTGGCATATTTTTAATTATTTTTTTTTTTTTAGGTACTCCCTGGGCACCAACCAGACTTCTGCTAAAGCTGCTGCTGCCAAGAAAGGCTGCCTGTATCACCTGGATTCAGACCTGTGGCCCAAAGGGAACCATTTGTCAGCAGGAGATGGTGTCTTTTCAAAGGACAGCTAAGCATGCATGACTGGCAGAAGTGTCATGAGGATGGGGAGGCACAATGGCAGAGGCAGGAAAACAGCTCATCCTTGTAGACCCCTAGGAGCAGTCGGCAGTTTACTTGAAGTGGGAGGCAAACGGGAAAACAAGCCTCAGAAGTGACAGACAGGAAGATGTTTTCCCAGAGATTCAGAAAATATTTGATGGAGTTTGTGCAAAGAAGGAAGGATGTGGAAAAGCAGGACAGGAGGAAGGTAGCTGTGTACCAGGCAGGGGGTGGAGATTTCCTCTTATACACAGCAGACAGTTCATACTCCACACAGCATAGAATCATAGAATTATAGAATCATATAATTATTATGGTTGGAAATGACCTCTAGGATCAGGTCTAACCATCACCCCAACATCTCCCTAACCACTAGATCATAGCCTCAGGTGCTACATCTACTTGTTTTTTAAACACCTTCAGGGATGATGACTCCACTACCTCCCTGGGCAGCCTGTTCCAGTGCCCAACTACTCTTTCAGTAAAGAATTTCTTTCTAATATCCAATCTAAACCTCCCCTGATGCAACCTCAGGCCCTTTCCTCTCATCCTATCATTAGTAATTTGGGAGAAGAGACCAACACCAGCCTCGCTACAACCTCCTTTTAGGTAGTTGTAGAGATCAATAAGTTCTCCTCTCAGTCTTCTCTTCTCTAGACTAAACAACCCAAATTCCTTCAGCTGCTCTTTGTAAGACAACATCAGCTTCACTTATCAAGAAATAACATACCGCACAGTAACACTTGCATGCTCTAATAATAGTGTCTGCCTGGTCTTTCCTGCAGCTGAAAAGTATCCTAGAACAAGTTGTCCAAGGTACCTTGGAGGGAAGAGAAGAAGAAAGAAGAAGTAGAATAAATTATGGTAAATTAGAAAAATAATGGTAGTGAGAAGAACAGAGAGACAAAGAAACTGTGGTCAAGAAGAAGTATGTCTTCTTTGTGAGCTAATTCCGGACAGATACCTCATAACTTAAGTGGTCAGTTAAAACTGGTAAGTTAATTGTACTTCTACGAAGTTAGAACACTAGATTTTTTGAATGTGAAATTTCAGTTGAAAGTTACTGAGTAACATTCTTTCAGGATTTCTATATGTAGGACGTGTGAAATACTTTGAAACAATAAAAATTATTTGAAACAACAGTTTATCTTGAAATATTTTTTTTTTGGTCTACATTTCATATAAACAAAACCAAAACTCTCTCTGATTAAGAAAGTTGAATTTCAAACTGAAGTGGCAGGTTCCAGAATTTGTAAAGAAAGCTAATCCTTTCTTAAAGCAAAGTCACTACTTCTATGGGCAAAAAAAAAAAATAGGCAGAACACTGCTTAAAAATCATGTGAGTAGTCAACTCTGTTTCTATTTAATCAAGGTCATTTTATACCATGGGCAGCATTCACACAATGGAAATGTTTTTAAGTACTTAGATTTCATCTGTTTTAATTTAGGCACTTAAATGTTTGATACCTAATTCTAGGCTACTTTCTGGAGGCTCTCCTCATCAATGGGCAAAGTTAGACAATTCCAGAGAAAAAGACTACAGGATTTTCTGAAGCTGTACAAGCTTATTTATGTATTTCATGCTGGGGAGTTCATTCGTAGTAGTCTTGTGAGTCTGGGAACTGATAATGGTAGTTGTCATGCTTCAAGAATAAATCATTTCCATTGGCCCATGCTAGAAATAGTTAGGTAAACATTTGAAATGAAAGGAGAACATTTAGCTAGATTTTAATATCATTATCCAATTTTCCAACTATCACCCTACAGTTGTAATCCTAACAACAAGAAAAAGATACATAAATTATAAAGAAGGCAAAATAATTATGTCTACAGTTCCTGAACACTTTTAATCCTTTTTATTCCTGGTAATGGCATATGCTTGTCACAACTGGAGACTAGGCAAAATGAAACTTAATAAGTATTTATTTAGGTAGCTGCCTAACATTTTTTTAAAAATAACTACTTGGTTTATATACCTACAATTTTCCTTTTTCATAACACCATGATCAAGCAAGATTCAAAGTTTTAAAAGTCTGCATATTTTAAAAGATTAAAGAGAAATATTTCCTGTTTCCTGTATTCAAGATACTATAATAGAAGGACTTATGCTGTAGAAATGTCTGTCCCAGAATACATAGGATGAAATAAAGGAGGAGGAATTCTTGCCAAGATATGGATCTCAAAGTCTTTCTATTTTTACTATCTGATTTTCATTATGTTGATATTTTACTAATCAAAATAACATAGAAACCACAGAACTTACCACTGCTACTCTACCAAAATATCCATGGCTTAATAAATCCTTCAAAAATAAAATCACTATTCTTGAGAGATTATTTCTGACCCTATTGGACTCTGCTAAATTCCTGTAGTTTTCAGTGAAACCAGATTGCATTTGTTCTGAAAATTATAGATAGTTAAATAAAGCTTCATACGTCTTGTATGGGAAGGGTTTTTGCCACATGCTCTATTCAGTCCTTTTGCTTAGGCTCTGAAGAGAAGGGTCAACCATGGTGTCATTCTTAACAAGACAAATGTCTGCTGAGGTCAACAAGCCTGAAGCAGCCAGAATGCACCTGGTAAAAACTGGCAATGCATCCTGTTCAAATCGCTTATCGATGCCTAACATTTCTCTGATAATTTAAAGATGCAAAGTAATTTTTCTGCCATATATATAAAACCCCTCTATGATTTATATAATGCGTATACTTGGCACCTGAAATCAGATATGTGGTCAAGTTATGCATAAGATTCTGGTCTTTCCTTCTGTGATTGTCAATATGTTGCTTTTTACTATTGTAATACCATAATAAAAATTATATAAAGCTGTATTAAAATAATCCACAGATAATTTTTAGAAAGCGAATAGCAGGGAATTCTGTGAGCCTAAGAGTTCATCCTTCGATTTTCTTCAGCATGAAATCACATTAACGGTTTAAAATTAATTCACATGTAGATACACGAGTATGGAAAGCCTTACCATAGGGGAAACCATGAGGTTTTGAATGATCAGGCAGAACCTAGAAAGCAAGCCATTTCTATAGAAAATATAATTCTCTATTACTTGTTCCTATGTATAAATTAACTTCTAGCAAAACCACTGGATATTTTAGAGACCCATAGCTTTCCTCATTTAGTACATCCTATGGAAAACACGGTTGTTCTTTGCACACATTAATGTAGCATCTGTAAGGATCTATAATAGTTTTGAGTGAGCCAAGTGTGTTACATGCATTTTAAAGAAAGAACTGTTATGCCTTTGCTGTGTATAGGCTCAATGGAAATAAGCTTCAGATCCATCTTTTCTGATCCTTATTCTCAGACATCTATAGCCCAGGTACAGGATGAGAACAATTAAAATGGAAAGAAAAGGGGGGGAAATAAGATTATCCAGAAAACCAAAGTAATACAACACTAATTATGAAAATGTCAAAGCATTATTTTGCAGTTAGCCAGAAAAGCTGATAAAGCCTCGTATTTCATGTAGAGAGGCTATAAGTATCTCTAACTTCACTCTAGAATGTACTCCAGAATATCAAGATCAATAATGAGCACCTGTGGTGTTAAAATTAATTAGAAGAATATAAAAAGCAGATAGTTTTAAATTGAAAGTAGAAATCAGAGGAAATGACCCAACATGCACAGGAAAATTATTCATAACAATAATGTTAAACTTTAAGGTCTGACCCTAAAGGTGAAATATTTGCAAACAAATGTCTGCAATCAGCGGTCGCCATCCTACACCCATCTTTTCCCAACAGTTTATTCTGAAGAACACACTGTTCTTGCTCCATGGATTTTGACCAACATTGACAGTGGGATTCAGCTGACAAATAAAGAAACTTAATGTATGTCTGTAAGTGAATTAGATCTCTAAGTTTTATGGCATCTTTAAGTTTTATGACATTTTACAGAGCCTAGAGAAACAACCCATAGGGCTCCATAGCTTGTAACAGGAGTTAAGATACTGTAGCTCAAATGTCAAGTACCCCATCAAAGGCTGTGATGGCAAAACTCAAGTGAATCATTACAGTTTCAGTCACCAGTATTTGAAAACATCATGTAAAAGCTACTGATCAGTCTTTCACTTTGTCGTGATGCCACCTTAGGAAGAGTAAGAAACATTCAGATATGTCACATGCCATTCTCGCAATCCTATGTTATCAGTTTTGAAGCAGGTCTTACTACTGACTTGAAGAATTATGACGGTATAACAATTCCCTTAAAGAGTTTGGAGCAAGTGAAATAAGAGTTTTGAACCAAGAGTGAAAGAAAGAGGGGAGTTCATTTTGGCTTTTGTTTCAAAGTACCTAATAATCTTTTGATTTTTGGTACTGTAGTTACCTACAATAGTAACAGCATGAAAGAATGGAAAAATAAATGATATAAGTGTAAAATGTGAAAAATAAAAGCTAAATAAATAAAAAACAAAACAAAACAAACAAACAAAAAAAAAACCCAAAAACAAAACAAGAAAAAAGAAAATGCATTTGAAGTAGAAGAAGGACTTGGGAGTCCTGGTAGACAAGAAGCTCTCCATGGAACAGCAACGTGCCCTTGTGGCCAGGAAGACCAATGGTATCCTGGGGTGTATTAAGAAGACTGTGTCCAGCAGATCGAGGGAGGTTCTTCTCCCTCTCTACTCTGCACTGGTGAGACCTCACCTGGAATACTGCATCCAGTTCTGGGCTCCCCAGTTCAAGAGAGACAGGGATCTGCTCGAGAGAGTCCAATGGAGGGCTACAAGGAT
>JAAGNO010004890.1:0-23715 GCA_033439905.1 Ceryle rudis
GTTTAAAGCCCTCTCAATGAGAGCCACTATCTCTTGTGAGTAAATCCTTTTCCCACGCTTGGATAGATGTACCCCATTTCCTACCAGCAGGCTTGGTGTCTTGTATACCGAGCCATGATCAAAGAACCCAAAGTTCTTTAGAATTTAGAGTGCCTAGACATCAAATCTTAGGAATAAGACTTCTCTTTTGGCAAACTTGCATGAACTTCCAGAGGATGAGTGGGAGTGAGGTCTGGACTGATGTTTTAGACTCAGGTAACTGACAGCCAGCAATCTTGAATTTCAGGCTGTTACAAGCTTTTTGAAATCTCACCTTAGGGAAATAAGGAAGGCACAGTCCCTGTACTTACTTCCCTGAATGTAAAGATTGTGTTTTTGCATGGCTCTGGTGTGTAATACAGCAGGCAGGAGCAGGGAGAAGAATGCATCTGTGACCTTGGCTGCTATTTCAGTATAACCTGTAGCCAAATCACAGCTTGGCCCCCAAAAAAATCCACTACTTTTCTTCTTAAGACAATAGTTGCATTCAAGCATGGCTTTTACTGTAGATGTAAAAAGAGAATGAATTCAGTTGTGTTTGGTCGCACGTTTTTCCTGGTGTCATTCTAAGAAAAGCAAAATTAGTCTGTGGGATGGATGGAGATTCAGTTAATAAAGGCATGAATTGCTCGCTAATGGATATAAGACTGAATTCACAGGCATCCTCAGTTGCTAATGGAACCTGAAAGTTGTCAGGAAGATGTTGCAGTTCCATTTGGCATGACGCCCACCCTCCTCGTGCTGACAGCTCTGCAAAGTTACATTTTTTAAAGCATATTTTCTTAATGCATTTTTTGGCTAACCCACTTGTCCCCATTACCTCTGAAATGCTTTAGTCTAATTCATATTAACTGGCTTACTGAGATACCAACAACATTCTTTTTATCCAGGATCAGTTGACCAGACTTACAGAACTGCAGGTATTTAAATAAAGTTAAAGCCCTTTCCTGACTGCTATAGGGCTCTGAATTTCTCTCTTATTTGCCCCATTAAGAATATTCCATCTATTCACATAGTAGGCAAATAGCTTTAATATTTCAAAAAATGGTCTCTTTTCACCTGTTAAAGCTGATGGTACTGACAGTGAAGGAGCAGTGGCTCCTAAGCTGGAAAACAAGGACATACAGGCAGTCCTTAGCCTTCCTCAAAAATCTTCTCCATGGCATGAACATTTTAAATGAATAGACCATGAACTTTTAAGTTAAATATACTTGAATCTGAAGTGCTGACTGCCGTATGGCAGATCTAAAGTGGTTCACCCCATTTAGCCATCATTGCTACAGACTCAACCAGAAGAGGATTTCTGGGGTCTCACAAACTTTGTGGTAGATCAGATTTCCAGGCAGAGATATCAATAAAGCCACAGATTAATGTATAATTAAAAGAATATAAAAGAAGATGCACATCGGTTGCATGGGCATGAAGTCCTCAAATGAGATATGTGAGAGATGGTTTACAGACACAATTCTTTCCAATGTGGAAGAAGTTTCTGTTAAAGCTTTCCAGAGAAATTATGACAGAATTATCAGAATGTTTCTTCACAATATCGAACACTGCCAGAATCAAATATCTTTGTAATTTATTTTCCTGGAATTTATTTTATTATCTTCTATTTTTCTAAGAATTTCTGATAGGAAATTTCTAATTATGTTGAAATTGCATTTTAAATTCAATGTTTTATTTCATTAGTTCTAGTTGCTTGATATCACAATTAAAACATTAAAAAAAAATCCCAGGAGATCATTAACTGTGTGAGTGATCATTGTTTTTCACAAAATTAAAATTTAATCAACAATAGATATTTCAAAATCCTATGTAAAAAGGCATCCCTGGCCTCTGTAGATCCCTCCTTTCTGTCTGGTTTCAATTTTTTTTTTTTTTTCATTCAGGGTAGCAAGGTAAACAATCTAGCAGTGGAATGATACTACAAAATCAATATATCTGCAGTTACATTCAACTAGTATCTCCAATGTAACACAGCGTTATTATTTTGTGATAACCTGGTCACCACAAAATTAATTATGTCTGCATGTGTCATGGTAATGGATTTTTCCATTGAATTAATTGAACTAATTTTCTGATTTTTTTCTCAGGGAACCCTTTTCATACTTCTCTGAAAGACCCTAATACAAGGCTCTCTAAATCTGTCTTTCTAGCCTCATGGTATTTTTGTGCTAATGTAGATCTCCAGACTGCAGTGGAGATGTCTCTCATATACACCATATTGACATTAAAGCAAATCATGCTTCTTATTCGCAGTAACCTAATATACACATATATAACCCAATTGTTGTGTCAGATTGACACAGATGACTGCTAAATTCTCTCAGACAGATGCCAAATGCCAACAAAGTGAAAGTTTAAACAGAGTTTAAAAAGAGTCATTTTTAAGATAAATCACCTGCAAAACTCTTAATTCAACTCCTTTATTTCAAGTACTCGTCACTGTATGTCTACTGCATAAGAATAATCATGCTAATGTACAAAAATATCTCTCATTTGGGAATCCAAGTTTATGGTGAAGATGTTAAAACATTAAGATACCCAGTGCTTTCCTACACATGAATTCATGGAATTCCTTCCTACACAAATTCAGGAAACCTTGCAGATTCAAAGTGTAAAGGATTCATCTCTCCAGTTATTTTGGAGAGGAATTTGCAGTAAACACTGAACAGTGACTGTTCTGTGTTATCCACCTCTGCTTCACATGGGCTTCCCTGTCCTCTGTCTGCCCTACACCACAGCTGCCAGCATACCACGCCATACATACAAATCCCTCATACATACAAATCCCTCATACATACAAGGAAATCAAGACTAGCACCCCATAACAGTAAAAATTTGACCACAAATTTGCCTCCATAAACACAAACACTTTCACTACTGTATTTCCAAATGGTCAAAAAAAAATCCTACGCCATGGTGCAATATGGCACAGAAAGACTTGGGTGTATTTTTATGCTTTGGCAGAAGCTGGAGCAGAGTATTAAATATTAACTTTACTCTGGGAACTTGAGGATAGCTGTTAGGCTGTAGGCTATCCCACAGACTCTTCTCCTGCCAAAATGTGTGTACTTATTTACTGCATCCCACATTTTCTTCCAGCATTGGACATTAATTTAGTAACGATTGAATGCACCAAGCTGACAGCTCTGGAAAATTGCTAATAAAACAAGTACTATACCCAAAAGGGTGTTTATAACCTCACTGGTTTGTTCTTAAGAGGTTTTGAGGTTGGGATTTCTTTTATTGGGATGGTAGGCTTTTGGTAGTCCTCATTCTTTTTTCAAAACACGTGAAGCCTAGAACCACTAGATAGGCAGGCAAGGGTCACCTCCACAAGACTCTGTGTGTGTGTTTGTGTGATGGTGAGAGTCAAGTCAGAGGGTACATTCCTCAGGAAAGAAAAGAGACTTTCAGATGTAACTTCTGAACAGCTGGTTCTTGATTCTGTACACCTTCAAAGTCCTGCACAAACCTGCAGCCTTGAAAACCCTATTGACTTCAATGGGAGCATTGACCAAACCTCTCACACTGCCTAAATACTTGATATGGTGCAATAAGGAAACAGCAGTCCCTCCACTCTGCTTGCCTCAGCTCCTTTTTTGCCTGTACGTCTCTCTTCTCCTTTGTATAATATGCAGTTCCTCCCTCACCCATTATTTCCCTTAGTTTTACTTTTCCCTCTATCACCTCACTTATAAATGATGTTCATAAGCATTTATTATTATCTTCTTAATCATTGATATCTTGAATTAACTACCAGAAATTTGTGATTCCTTCCACTGCAGATTTTATACTTCTCTTTCCAGATGTAGTATTATGCTGGGATGTGCTTCCCTCCTAAAACAGCTCCTCCCACACAGCAGCTTGATGGCCTGGTACATTTTTGTGTATGCTCTTTCTCCACTAATCTGTAGACAGCAGCTTGATGACCTGGACATTTTTGTTTATACTCTTTCTCTACTAATCTGTAGACTTTCTTCTGTTTTAAACATTGTGCATACCCCATTGAACTTTCTCATATCTGAACCTGGTTTTCATTATTACAAACACTGTTGATCATGGTGTGCTTTTAAACTGCAGGCATGAGGACTGCAGAACTGGGACTTATTCAACTCAACAGCTTGATGCCATTCTGGAAAGAGGGAAAGGTGTTTTGGTCAGAGTGACTATGGAGCTCAAATAAAATATCTTGAGGGAAGATACAGCACTCCCAGTCCTGGTTTGCTGCACTGAAATAAAGATCCAGATATGAATGAGCAAAATAATTAAAAATAAGTTTTTCATATTTGTTTTTTTCCTATGCAAAGTATAATTCACTTTCTGAAGCTCAAGGTTCAAACTAATTTTCATATTTCCATAATGTGGCTGTTCTGGGGAAAAAAAAAAAAACCACCTGAAATTAAAAATTGTCCTTTATTGCAAAGTTATATAGTGCTGTGCAGATTTGACAACTATGGAAATCCTTCATTTCTTATCACCATTTCAGCAATGCAAAGGAGTAGGAGCTCCTCTCCACGGCTGGCTTCATTGTTTGGGTCTGTGCTGCCAGTTTTTACTGGCATTACAGTTACATGGACTCAAATCAAGGAACAGTCCTTCTGACCTTTTACCTCATAGGCTGGGTTTTGCTCTAGTGTTCAGACACAGATCTTACCATTTTGCACTTGCTTTTCATGTCATTTCAACTATTGTTGCCAACCTCTAAATTAGTCCTTATTCATACCAGGAAAGAACAATTTTTGCTGACGGTGGCACTAATGCATGTCCCAGCACAGGCATGCTTGTCCCCTGTGTAATTTGTCCTAGTGGAAATGTTAAGAGAGGACCCTTTTGCTGCCTGCCTGGTAGCACTGCATTGCTGCTCCAGTAGCAGGTCCTGAGCAGACCTGCCTTCTCTTCCCTGGTTCAGCAGCACTGATCCACACAGACCCCAAAAAGCACAGGAGGAAGTTTATTATGTGGCTCACAGATATGTATCCTGCAGCAAAGGGTGGTGACCAAGAACATTTCTTTTGTTGTTTGTTTTTTTTTTTTTTTTTTTAAATTGAACATAGAAAACATCTGTGCCTCTCTTCTGTCCAGGTTTATTTTTCCAATACTTCACATACCACAAATAGTTCAGTATGACTCCTCCATCATAACAGAAAACAAAAATAAAAACATGTAATATTTCTTTAAAAATAATATTTTTATTGACATGACAAATTTTATCTGTCTGTAACCCCACACACATCCCATCCCCTTTCTCCACCTCATCTTTCTGTCTCCCTTTCTGTCTAAAAAGCACATTGCTGTCTTACTGGGCTGCTCAGCCTGTCAGCCTCTTGCTGCTTTTGGGATGTTTGGCTGCCCTCAGAGCATCATATGACTTCAGTTAGCTCAGGGGGCTCCAGCTGTGCTCTTCGATGTCATGGATAGAGGTAACAAAGGGGAGAGGGTTAAGAGAATCAAATACGTTATTAGACATTGCTTTTAAATCCTCTTGCAGAAGATGTAAATCACATGCTTGGCAGGCAGATTTGGGGATGTCACATGGGTGATTGTTTGGTTTTTCGTTTATTATATCCCCAAACATTTGCTATTTCTTATATTTTTTTTTTGCCTTGTTTGTCTTACTCATTCCTCATTTATTTCTATTTAAGTCCAAGGGGTCAGAACCCAGGATAAAATTTTGACAGTTCCTGCAGCTGATACAAAAGCTTTCTCATCCAAGCTCTTTGGGAATCTATTTGGGATTGCTCACCATTGAAATATATCCTGGACCTTTTCTCTCTTGGCCCATGAAGTACAGCTGCTTGCCCCTGATTGACAGAAACCACCACTCAGGACAAATTGCCAGTCGTCAGAGCACAGCAGCACACAATTATCTCAAAATACATTCAGATATCCAACAGAACTTGAACTCAGAGTTCCTAACTTAACCCGAACTCAGGTTCACTAATTAACCAATGAGCAAGGAGATCCAGGCATCATCTCTTGATTACATTCTTCACAGATTTACCTGAGGCAGAGAATGGGGGTCCACCATCTAGTAAGTTGAAGAATACATAGAAACAATTTTATATATATCTTCCTCAGGACTATTTGCTCTTTCAGTGTTGGTTCCTTCTGACTAGAGAGAGAATGGGTGGAAAATTCCTCCAATTTTCAGAAGACAACAGTCAGGATAAGTTAGTTCCAGAGATGTGGGGAAGCGAGAAGGACTGATCAGCAAGTAAATTTCACCAAGATCGAATACTCAAAGGAAAAAGGGAAGGTCTTGTACCTCACGCCTCTTCCTCCCAGGTCTTTCCGAGAACTGACACTGCCACCCAGGAAGAAAGTACAACCATGTGACCCCTTTCTTGCACATGTCCCCCATCCCAATCAAAAGCCAAGGAACAGAAAAAAAGCAGGAGCATTTTCTGCACATCTTTCCCTCAAGCTGGAAGACATGCTGCAGGTGCTTTGTACATAGAACCTCACAGAGCTGTGACGACATCAGATATCCAACTCTCATATTCCCTTCACCTGAATGCCTTTCACTGTTCCCAAGAAGTGTTGTCATAACAGCAGGGAGGAAAAGATGACCTCTAGGTCTTCTGTGACTAGATGGCCTCCAGAGGTCCATTCCAACCTCAGCCATTCTGCAACCTATCTGAAGCCTCTCTCCTTGCCTGGGACTGTTCAGTAGGTTGATGGCCACTGTGTCTGTGGGGGTTTGTTATGCTGATGCCCCACAGATGACAGACCTCCTGCGCTGTGTCATAGAAAACACTGGTTTTCATACACTTGACACTTTTGAGGAAAAAAAAACTTTGGTGAGCAAGAGCTGAAACTTTTGCAACAAAAGCTCGATTACTTTCTTTATGAAACTGAAATTCTTAAAAAATGAAAAGCTAAGATGAAGCTGAAGGAAAAAAAATCATGAGGATTTACTTTGACAAGTTTGACATAAAAAGATTTTACATTTGCCATCTGGCTCCACTTACACTTCAATCAGGTTATGCTGGAATGGTAAAGAAAGTTATAGGAGAAAATTACTTAAGTATCTTTTGTAAAGTTTATGGATACATGAAAAATAAATGGATTTTAATAAAGAAATCAATACATAGCTCTGTTGATGGAAAATTTCACACTATCTGTGGGTGTGAATGCTGAAAATTCAGTTAATAATTTTGTAATTCTTTAAATACAGATCAATTTCAATGGTCCAGGCTGTAGTTTGGGAAAACATCACTCACCTGCAGTCAGTAGCTATGCATGGTTTATTTCAGCTTCTAAGATTATGCTCCTAGGTGACTGATAGATAATGCTGCTTCTTTGGGCCTTTCTGGCCATGATTTTACTATAGTAACCATGTAAAGTGGATGTTCATATTTGATTTAACAACATGCTTATATTTAATTTAATATCTGTGGTCCCATGAGTGTGGTTTGGAGGGTGATGGGAAGGATGGAGGATTATATATGCACATGCAGAATGCTGGGATCATCTGAACCATATTTATTTGAATATGATGAGTTCCGATCTCACTGCAGCCATAGAGATTTTACCATTGACTTCAGAAGAACAGAATAGGAAACTTCACATACAGCAGTTCCCAAATCACTGTAGCCATTTTCCTGCTACGGTGACCACTCAAAGAACACTGCTGACAAACTTTCTCATTATTGCAAGTAGAGTCTCCAGTTTTCAGCAAACTCACAGAGTGATTCCACACCACAAAAGGGAACGTGTTAGTTGTCACTATGGTATTATCTTTGTTCATAACTGTTGTTTGATATATATGTAATGAAATTAGAAAGACAGCACATGTGTTCACCACCTGAGAAGATGAAAACATCATTGTGAAACGGTAAGATGTTAAAATACATTCCTCCACAGTTCCAAGGTGCAGTCCTGCATCTGTTAAATATTTACTTTTATAAAACTAACTTAGGAGACATTTGAGTTTCTGAGACCAGGTAAGGGTCTCTATGAACAGAAGACTGCAAAATGGATGAGTTAATCTAGGAAAATAAGATTTGAAATATTAGGAAAAGAAGCCACACTCCTTTTAGCAATTATTTTTAAAATTGATCTGATTTCATAAGTTCAAGGGAGCTTTGTTAAAGTACATAATGAGAAACCTGTAAAACAAGTGAAAATTTAAATGTAACATCTGAAATATACAATGCTTTGTTGCATAAGCATTCACCATCTCTTTCTCCCCTTGTATTTCTGTATCTCTGTCCATAATACTTTCCTGTGTTAAGATGAACAAAGAGGAGAGAGCAACAAAACACAGAAACAAAAGTACATGACCTTATTAGTTTCCTTCTCATATGACCTCAAAAAGGAATTTCCTCTCCTCTATCTCTCCAGCATCAGAGAGAACAAAATAAACTTACATCTGCAAACGCCTAATGGCTCAGGGAATGAAAGACTTGCTGGAGCATGTTCCCAGGCTCAGCAGCATGGCTACACCAGCCAGGAACAATTGTCATTGTTTCTGTGATGCCAGTGGAGTTATGGCAGTTCGCACAGCAGAGCATTGGGCCAAACATATTTAAGTGTGTTATTACAACCGGTTTAGTGCAATCTTACTATCATTGATGCAAACAGGTGATTTATACTACTGGAGTTTGTTCACTTACACAATAAAAATCTCATCTCCACACACACAAACAAGCACAGGGAAGGATAGCAGTTGGGGTAAACCCAGTACCCTCTCAGGGACATGAGCACCAACCCAGATGCTCCCAGGGCTGTCCTGGAGAACCCTCAGCCCCACTGGCCAGGGTACACTTTGCAGTAGATCTCTGGAACGTCTTTTGGACTGAGGGATGGTTACTGGCTGTGGAGCTATGAGATTTAATATGAGATGCAGGAAAAGACATTTTGGGACTGTAGATTTACTATGGGACTGTTAGAGGAGAAAGCAAAGGCAGGGGGAGAGGGGGATTGAGGTATTTTTGAGGACAAGCAAGCTTAAAAAAATAGAAACAGAAGTGTATAGAATAAGCTGGTTGTGTATAAGTACTTTGCAGGTCAGTACACTTGTCTGGCAATGCCCTGTGCCTGATCAGCACAGGCTGTCCTATCTTCATATTCAATTCTTTCGATTTCTTTCCTGGGTGAGAAACTGTCTCATCTGTGTGCATGTGTGTGTATGACAGTCTGAATGCAGCCACAGGTCTGGAACCAGGGGTCAGAGATGCAGCACCTGGTTCAGCTGCAGATGTGCATATGAGCACCTGTATGTGCTAGTGAAGATCAAGTGGTATGAACTGTTGAGGCTACTGTGAGGTGGCCTAGGAGCCAGAGAGATTGGGTGTTTGGGAGTGAGGAACATGGAGGAGGTGGCTACTAGGGGTACCAGGAGGTCCCACATTTCTGATGAAGATGCTATATGGTATGGTGGTTTACTGAGAGTGTGTGTGTCTTGGTGTGTGCAAGGAGGTCTGTATCGGCAAATAGAGTGGGACTGTGTCCCCAAGGACTCATATACCCAGGTGCTGGCTACTGGGGAGACTGGAATCCAGGGGCAGCTACTGGGCAGACTAAGTTTCTGAGCTTAGCTGCTAGAGGGGTACACACTATACATACATATGTATATTAAATATTCCCTCTGACAGACCTCCATCCTGATCAGTCAGAGAGGGGAGCAGAATGCTCCAGTGGTGCTGTCTGTGTTTGTGTGAGTGCTCTAGGCATCCATCTGTGATCTCTGTGGCCAACCATGTATATACCAATGCATGCGGTTGATACATGAACTCTGTATGCATGTGCCTACTGGGAATACATGTTCAGCCTCATGACAAGTTGGACCGCACCACATGGAGCTGTGGTGGCCTCACCCTTATCAGGCTACAGGATTGAGCGACTCCCTCACAATATTTCTTAAGAAAAAAAGAAAAAAAAGAACCACAAAACCAAACCAACAATAATCAGAGTAAAATGTATTATTGCATCACAATTTAAATTTGTGCTGCTCATTTACTTGGGGTGGTTTCACAAGTGATCATCCCTCACTGTCCCTCACTGAAATTCTCCACTATAGGCAAGACCAGATGTGGCCTGTGCTCATGAACAAGTCTCTTACATGTCCAAGTCTCTTTCTTACAAGTCTCTTACCCATGTCCAGGAAAACCAAACTGAGAAAATTCTATATCAGAAGAATAACATCAGACATAGTTAATGTGTTCAGAGTGATTTAAAGTCTTCAGCTTAAAGAGGATAAATAAATGCAAAGTCCATCTGTTTCCAATGCACTGCGGCTGCATGATAGGCAAAGGCCATTAAAGATTTATTTCCATGGGAGATACTTAGAATCATAGAATTATAGAATCATTTGGCTTGAAAGAGACAGATACTTACAAAAACATGGGTCTATGTATTTTATGCATACTGGACAAAACACTACCTGGTGTGAAAATGTCAACTATGTTTTGGAAACATCTGTACAGGATTTCCAAGTAGAACCTAAACACTCCTACTTGTAGATGAGTTGTAGGTGATATTTAAAAGAAAAACAGCTGAAAGTGGAGTAATTTACATTAGGAATCTATTATCTTCTTTAATGATTACAATATGAACATTTAAATTCATTTCTCCCTTGCCCAAAATGATGTGGAAATGTGAAGATTTTGCTTTTCCTTTGCCTGTAATTTCATGTGTGACTGTAAAGAAATCCACTTGAAGTAATTTTAGATGTCAGCCCTGTGGTCTGTCCAACCTTCGCTCTGCCTCGGCAGTTACAGGAGAAAGCAATACCACAATGGCCCTGTGCTACCAAACCCAGGCACCAGCCTCTCCTCCTCTCGGTGCTACCAAGAGCCATGTCTTATCTCACACACACACTCCCACACTTAAAAAGAGGTAGAACTTCACATTCCCAGCACCACTGACTGAAGCATTCTGTAAGTATCTTGTCATCTCTCTGGACAATTTCTGGAGGAGCAGTGTAAGACTTTGTTGAATGGGGAAAAAATATGAAGTTTAGCCTTTCCAGGAAGCTGCATTTTGCAAAATTCGGGACCAGTAAATGTTGTCTTCTTTTGTGAGCACAAGACTTTGACTGATCCAGAACACAAAAATAGTACCTTTTAAACATGCATCTGTATTCTGTGGTGTGTTAAGAATAGGCAGATAGACATGACCAACCTTAAAGATACTGGAGTCCTGGAGGAAAATTAGAAGCTTCACAGACATTTTGGAAATCAGCTGGCCTGGACTATTTCCTGACAGGAAAAAGACTTTCCTGGTCGGTCCCTGAGATGTAAGAAAATGCTGCCTTTAGTCAGATGTATGAAGAGCCATCCATATCCTGTGTCTTTGCAGCCACCAAGAACAACTTTGTGAAATATGACCAGCCCTTCATTCCCCACATTACAGCCTCTTTACTCTCTTTAGATAAAGGCAAATGAAAAATCACTCTTCTGAAGTGAGTGGAGGTGAACATCATACTGTTTTCACACATAAACCATCAGGGCTAGGGAATTAAACAGGACAAAGAGGCAGACACATAAAAAGTCAAGTTCCTAAGATCTTATGAGGCTCATGTGACTCAGGACATCAGTGTCATCTGCAGGAGAGGAAGACGTGGGAATGTATAATCTGCAAATCCCACTATGTCTTCTGTGTTGAACTAGACTTCCAAAGATGTCTAGCAGAATCGTGCCCATCAGAAGAAACAGATACCTTCAGGATGGCACAGGATATGAATGGCTCTTCCTACACTTGACTAAAGACATTCTGAGAATTTCTTCATTGAGTATAGCTATCTCCAGTTCTGGTGTGTTATGGATTTATCTCTCATTCCATCCATTTTATTAAGTTTATGAAGAAAAGAAATATCCTCAGTTTTCCCTAATCATATAATCAATGATCATAGCATTGTGCTGAAAGAATGTTAAAAAAAACCTGGATTAAAACAATATCACTGATACATTCAACACAAGTTTTGTAAATACATTCCAAGGAACTCCACAGAAAGATTTATTTTTTTTTAAATCTAGATTATTTATTATTGTTTTTTAAATTATTTTAACTCGCTGTGCCAAGTAACAGCACTTGGGAGAGGAAGACAAGAGCTCTGTAGTCCTAGAGGAGCAATCGAATTTGCTATTTAAAACACTGTTTAAGTTTCTACTGAAGAAAATTGGCAGCAGACAAAGGTCACTTGTCTTGTCCAGAACCATATTTAACATATTTTTTTTCCTTGAGAATAACCACACTTGTTGCTTCTTCAGTGACCTCCTCCTGTCTTCCCTGTTTTTCAAAGATGTAAGTAAATTATTTTTTAGGGAAAGGTTACATCTTCGGAAGGACATATCTTCCTGTTCTGTGCCTGAATTTCTCCAGGCTTTGTTTATGATATTATGATTGTTTGAATGAATAACTCTGATGAAAGCCAGTGTTATGAATGCAGTTAGGAGTTTAAGAATTTCACCTTAATACCCTCATGCAAATCTTCTCCTTCCTGATCCATGCCTATATTTAGATCCATTTTTTATGACTCTTTTTTTGCTAGTGCAGTCACATCTTGTCTGGTATTTCCTACATACCAGAGAGCTCAGCTGTGTTACACCATCCTAAATCCATGACCCAACAACAGCAAGTTCCTCCAGAAGGGAACCCTGGGTCATTCCTTAGCCTCAGGGAGACTAAATTCTTCCTGAAATGCCATGAGATGTGACATAAGTACATGTATCCCTCTTCCAAATTTTAAAATTCTGTGGGTAAGAGCTCTGCCTGTGGCTGTTCTGTGGTCCTAGGAACACCTGTAGGATGTATGCATAATGGAAAGGTTAGTAGTAATTTCTCCAAAAAGAGAGCAGCAGAGGAGATGTTCACAGATTAGCAAACAAATCATTCATCAAAATGCACTGAATGTCCCATATTTATGCATGTGTAAGAGCCACACATTTCTGATAGAATTTCTGCCTGGCACACAGGGGACATCAGAGGATTCCTGTGATAATGGACCACCCAGATTCATCCAGCACATGAAGGGCTCTGCCATAGAAATGCTCCATTCCTGTTAGGCTAACCTGGATTCATTCTTCAGTGAAAAGAGATCTCCTTCACAATAGCATATGTTTCATCAGGTGAAGGAAGATACAATAGATTCCTTGAAAGTCCACTGAATGTCCATGGAATTCAAGAAAGCAGAGTATGGTGGGGTTTCGTTTATTTCTTTTGTTTTGTTTGTTGTTGTTGATGATGTTGGGTTTTTTTTAAATTTTACTCAGTGTAAAAGATGTGCTTAAATTTAGGCAAAGACATTTCCTCACACAGCAAACCCACATAGGACATAACTGTTAGCCTTCATAAACAAAGTGAGACGCAAAGGGCTCAAAGCAATATGATGTGCTGTCATCCAAATAGTAAGGGGAAAGGACCCTGCATTCATCTGTTTCTCATTCTGAAAGTTGTAGAAGATATTATTCCTGCTGCATGTCCTCAACTTTCCTGATCTTCAGATTCTCTTTACTAAGGGTGGCCTTGCCTTTATTTATAGCAGGAGCTGCCTATAGCCTACAGCCAGGTTCCTTCTGTCATGCATTTCTGGAAGTCAGTTCTCACTGCCTTGTTCACAGACTCACACCCCACTGAGACGAAGGCCAGGAGTCATTAAGTCATACACTGTAGTAATACAGATGCATTTACAGGTTCAATAGCTACCAAGGTTTCCAGTTCAGTTTCAAAATACCCAAAGATGGAGAATTCACTATTGCCCTTGATAATGTTACCCTAGATTTAATCTTCGTCCTCCTTAAAAAAATTGCGTGTCTCATTTCTGGTTTAATTCAACTAATTTCAGTATCCCACCTGTTCTTGTTATCCTCTCTGAAGTGCATGAAAGAGCCCCGCAACATTCTCCATTTGCTCCCCATGAAAAAATTCCACCATTAAAAGACCTACTAGGGTGGTACTGGAGTCAGCTGACAAAGTCAGTTCATCTGAGTAGAGCTTCCATGAGGTTATCTGTATGTCCGTCACTGTCAGAATTTAAACCTTTATCTAATATATTCCATATTACACTATTTATTTTAAAAAAACCCAAAACCCTCTGACACTACCATTCAGCTCTTCAGCTGGTCTGAAACACAACAGGTCAGTGTACGTATGTCATTTTATACCAGGTTGGGAACTGGCTGTGGGATCTTGGTTGGAAGAAAACAGACACTGTTATCATGAACTGTCCTTGAAACATGGAAAGAGCGCGAAGGAAGAATGGTAGAGAAGAGGCAATGAAGCAAGAAGATAAAGCAGAGTAAAGTAGAGAAAAACAGGATGTAGGGGGTACTGGGCGAGTTAGATGACAGCCAATCATGTAGTAGATTTAGGCATGTGAACAGTGTGTGGGCTAGCGCATGTATCCAATCAGCATTGTTGTTGGTGTGCATGATCAGTGAAGGGATATATATAACCAAGGGATGTACCGGTAATAAAGGTCTTCGCTTTATAACTCCCATGGAGTTGCCAAAGTCCATTCTTTCTCCGCAACTGGCCTGTTGATTTTCACCATCCTTGTTTCTCATACTGTAGTATCTGTGTTCACAATCTACTGAACACACCTAAAAGGCCTTCAAGCATCACATTATATGATTCAGCTGATTAAAAATGTTGCCTTTTACACCACTTAACCCACCTCCCTTCTTTACAGGCATTGTAGCAGCAAGAAAACACACAACACGTTTTTGCTCTGCTGACCAAAGTGGAAAATGATTTATGGTTCAGCTGTACATCTGAGGCACCTTGAAACTTCCCTGATGGCTGCAGTGGACTAAAGTCTTGATCTGACTTGAGTTGTTCATACTCAGCTGGAGGGTTAGGCTGTGGAGCTCATTCAGATCCTCATGTTGGATTCCCTCCAAACCTGGTCGACCTCTCTTTTTAGGACTGGGCTGCAGCTGCAAACAGAATGTACATCTGCAGAGCCCTTTCTGAATATAGTCATCTTTGTTGTGACTAAGATATCTAGATCTTTTTTCAGTAGCACCCTTATTTGATTGACTGATGTGCCTGCAAGCTATTTCTGAATCTGGGTTATTTCTATTTCTGATGTAAGATTCTAGATGCTGTGTAATTGCTAAGCCCACTCTTTTATTTGATAATACTTTTTAATCTAAAATTGGGAGCAAACTGTTTTGTTGTGTAAAGTCTGTATTTGTGTCAGAAATATTGATGGTCACAAGCAGACTAAGGGCGTCTTCCTCATGTATTAAATTATATTGCTTAGAAACATAACAAGCTAACATCATGCCCTCCTGCACTGTTACTTAGAGACCTTTTTTAGGTCCCTTCTTCCTTTCCTGTTAGAAAAACACAGAACTGTTCAGTAACTCTTTCCATTCCAGACTAACAAAAGAAAGAAGAAATGATGTGAATTTGCCTGTGTTGTTTCACATTGACTGATCAGCTCTGCTAAAATTGATCAGACATTTTGCATTCTGATTAGAAACGGCTGACATGTAGGATTCAAGAGTGAAATATAAAGTTAACTACAAAGGCATGTAAAAATCATTGTTTATCAGTAAATATATGAAATTTCAACAACAATTCATGGAAGTTCCTGAGCTAACCTTGATAACTAAGGCTTAATAATGTGGGAAGATAAGTGATACTTACTATCAGAGTTCCTGAAACCATGGAGGAATGTGTGTGGACTTGTGTGTATGTTCATGTGTGCACCCATTCACAAAACTCTGAAATTATTATAAAGCCAGTTGGCTTTATAATAATGGGCCTGCTTTAAATGGAAAAGAAAAGCTGGAAGGTTCAGCCTAAAAAATTACCCTCAACCACATCAGCTGACTAATCAAAATAATGTGCTTCATGAGCCCAAATGTAGGAAAAAATGAAAATAAACTTTGGGTTTATATGCAGCTTTTTTTTTGGCACCAAAAACATATCTAGCTACTTTCCACTCAAACATAGGTGCTGTGTTAATAATTACTGTGCTTTCACACAGATCATTTGGAAACAAGAGCAATCCAACTTTTAAGGAGTAATTTGTGTTCTACATGTTAGAGCTTTATAATATGTTATGGATTTTATGTTCTACCTTCTTGTTATTCTTTCAATGCTTAACAAACGTTCTTCTAAAGTAAACATTTTGGTTTGTGTGCACTGCGTTTATGTTGGACTTGTGATTTTAACTGTTGCTATAGAAACAGATGCTACAATGTGGCAAATTTGCAATGTTTTGAAAAATGAGTCTTCCTTTGCAGAGATACAGTGATGAGTTTAGAGCTGGGTATTTGAAGTCTCCAAAGTTCCTATCCACACGCTCCAACCGCATGGATTGGGTGAGGCACTTCTATAACTGTTCTTCACACTCTCAGTGGCCTTTGTGGCACCACATGCTCATCCCGAGACTCCAAAACCAAAGCAAGGACAGGGGTTGTAAGAGGGACAATTCCATAAGCTAAATTAAGTAGAACCATCAGCATACTTTTTCATGTTAAATAGATCATTACCTTTTTTCATACTTAAACACAAGCTGGTTTTTTCCACTTTCATTTTTAAGAGTTTAATTCTAGAACTTGTATTGAAATTAGTTTTGAACTGCAGTAGTTCTCTCTTTTAATTACTGACACTGGATGAACATCCTTTTTATTGGACTTGCAGTAATGCCCAGATATTCCCACGAGGAGCAGTGTCTTTGTGAGATGCACTGTTCAAATTAATCATAATTTCCTGCTCCAAATATCTTGCAGTATAACAGGATACAACAGAGCAAAATATGGAGATCCATTAGCATAACAATAGGCACATATATAGTTATCTCCTTTTTTTATCCTCAAAACAAGTCACACAGAAAGCAACACGAGAAAAAAAGACTTGAATATTCAGGAGTTTCAGTCTTGTGTTGTAAACAAATAGAAAGCTTTAAGAAAAGTTGGAGGAGATGCTATGGCTTTGCTTGATTTGAGTCTTTCTCAAAACATAAAGGTACATCCACTGTATCCAGCAATGTCTCAAACAAACTATTATGAGTTGACTTATTTCTTTTGGGCAAGGCAATGGGATCTGAAGCATACAGTAAATGATTATACAAGGTTTCATTCATGAAATTAACACTTCAAGCCTAGGGTACTTCAATTAAAGAAAACTAAATTGCTTAATACAAACTACATCACAAACTCTGGTAGAGTGCATAATAGATCAACATGGCACACAGTAATTAGAACCTTGTCTAAATGATGACAAGAGGTTATAGGATCTATTTCAGTCTCCAGTCCACAGAGGAAATCATTATAAGATATTCTTTTACTCATACTTTTCAAAAGACATTTTTTTCCAGCAGTATCAGATGTTTAAGTTACCATTTTTTTTGTGGTTTTACTTCACCAATTTTCATACCTTTTAATGATTAAACAGAAAACTTGCTTTTATCAACTTATAAATTTAAACATATCCCACATAAAATACAGACAAGCAACACCAGCATAGTAATTATCAAGGAAAAAAAATAATAATAAAAAAAATAAAAAAGGACTTTTTAACATTCCTCGCACCCTGCTAGGAACAAAAATAGCTTTTATACAATTCTGTGAGTTAAGTAATAAAATCTGATGGAATGGGGGTGGGAAGCTTGTTCTGCAGTGAGACAGACTCTACTGAATTGGAACATAGTGAAAAATATACTCATCAAGAGCAAAGGAGATTAGAAGCATCTTTCACAGTGACCAAGCCTGCCTACATCCAGCTGTAATAAATGTTTCAGTAGCAGAGGCTGACCATAATAAGTATTTTTTCAGGCTTAATGCCAAATTTGAAACAGGGTTCTGTAGGACTTTGTCCAATTTCTTAATTTAAAAATGCAGTATTCATTTAAAAATATATTTTTAGCTGTAGCAGTACAGCTTTGTTGCACTGAACTGTTTTTTCTAACTTTCCTAACTGTTTGATAAACTTCCAGGTTTATTAAAATAATTTTACAGACGCATGAAGTGACTGTAAATCTCCCTCCAGCTCTTTGCTTTAGTGTAGGTCTTCTACTTTGTGAAGTTCTACTTGAAGAAGTTGTTTGTTGGTTAAAAATGTAAGGTCTGACTATGCCATTAACACTTCAGTAGCGCTCCTTCTCTTCTGCTTTGGGGCACAACATGAAGGCACCCTGACAGCACAGTGGCACCACAGTATGGACCAACCATAAGCTTCCCACTCCTTCTCCTTCCTTTCACCCTGGGCTCCTTGAGGAGAGGTTACTCAGCTCCAAGCTAAATTTGTTCAGCTTGGAGCAGAGGTGGCTTCAGGAGACCTAGTAACAATCCCCACTGCCTATGGGTAGGTCATAAGAGTGCTGGTGACAGGGTCTTCACAGTGGTGCATGGGGGGAAGAAGAGACACAATGGACATGAGTTGAAACATGAGAGTTTCAACTGGGACATAAGGAGAAACCATTTTTTTCCCCATAAGGACAGTCAGGCAGAGGCACAGATTGCCCAGAGTGATGGTGGAGTCCCCATCCTTGGAGTCTTCAAACTTCAACTGGATGAAGGCCTGAGCAGTCTGTTCTGACCTCCGAGATGACCTGCTGTGAACCTGAGGTTGCATCAGAGACGTCCTGAGCTGCATCCTAGCCTGAAATATCCTGTGACCCTGGTGTGAACCTCCGTGTAGTCTCGTGGAGAAAGCAGCTTCTCTTCCTGGGACTTTCCATCTTCTCTGTTGTCAGAAAGGACATTCACAGCTTTTGAAAGTCTCAAGGTTTTGTAGCTGTGATGTGAACACTTGAAATTTATCTGCACTTGCATAAGGGCTTGTTAAGCTGAGTGCTATGCAAAAGATTTCAAACACTTCTGGACAAGGTAATTTAGCACAAAATGCAGTCAAGACTACAGCTTATTCTGAAAGCTACCTGAGAAAAAAAACACTTGAGAATGAAGAATGTTTATCAGTGAATGAATAACTACAACTATAAAGTGGAATTTCTGGTTTTCTCATTGCAGGTGAATTTGCATGTGATACTGAGCTGGAGAAGCTGGCTCATTGCCACTTCTTCCTCAGCCTGTCTCTTGCTAATGAAGTACCACACAAGGTCCAGATCAATTTTTCTTCAGTCATGGTGCATGAAAACCTAGAAGCAGGCGCATGGAAAGCAGAGTACTTGAGAGTTCTCTGGAAATCCGCTCCAACTAAATGGGAAGTACTTGCTTTCTGTTAAAACAAGGGACAGGTTGTCACCATCTGCATTATATTCTCTCTCTCTCTTGGTTTTTCTCTTAGACTCTGCTTTACACCACAGTACCTGAGCATTTTCACAAGCAGGAGATATTTCACAAGTGAATCCCAGCAGTGACTTTGAGACATTTATGATATTTCCATGTATTCACTTGCATTCTATTCTGCTCAGGAAACTTAAAGAAGTGTTTTGTTTTGCTTTGATGTTGATAATCTGTATGTTTGAGACTAACTGAGATACTGTCTGTTCAGAAAGGGATTATATATACTGCAAGTTGTTACGATGATACATAGTGCATAAATTTTTAAAGTGGAAATATGCATCCCTGACTTTTGTCCAACAATAACTAAAAAGGGAATAGATATTATTGACTCATTCTGTTGAAAAGTCTTCAGGAAATACTGAAAAATCTCTGTAGAGAAAGGCTCTGTGGGTTGTGGAGCTGTTGCCTGAGGTAGCTGCCTGTGTCACCAAGCACACTCCTTTGGCTATATGGCGAATTTAGACTTTCAGTGAGTGGTTCATTAGGGATCATTTTGCTGATGCATCCCAGACCGAAGATGAGGATGTGGTTGATCTCTCTCGGCCAAATTTGGTTTCTTTCTCTCCAATAGGAGAAGTTATTCATACCAAGGCTAATGGTTAATTCCTTACACGTCAACTCCAACATTCATATCAAAACTTGGTAAATCAGTAGCCCATGCCATCCCTGTTTATGGGTCTGCTCTGTCCAGAGAAGAAGCCATGGGTGACATCCACCAGAACCTATACACAGATCCTTGACATTTTTGAGGGATCCCTGTTCTGATACTTTCTGGCTAGTGACACCATCATTTAGAGCTGTACAATACAAATTGCTTTAAAAAGGGCAATGGTTAGGCAACACCTTAACATGTGTGTTGCTATTTCTCTGTTTGTCTAGGAATGAATCCACACAATGCCCTTCACAGGATAAAAAGTATCCCAGTGCTCACTTTTCCTAGACATTAAACCTATTTATAGCAAACCTGGTAGATTTAGGGTAAGAAAATCAAGACAGAATATGTTTCTTAGCCAAGTATTGATGTTTAAATAGCTTTCTGAGGGGTTAATGTAAGCTTTGTTATGAGACTGCACAGCAAAGCCAGTGAGTGGCAGAAACAGATGAACACTTAAGAGACAAAGAACATGCTCTCATACTAATGTCCTTAATCATGAATATCCCAAAAAAACCAAAAATACCTAAATGCATATAGGACAGTGCCTTAGACCATGGGACTTTTTTGAAATTGTTTTTAAGGAACCTGTGTGTCATCTTCAGTTTTTACTATAATAAAAGGTGACTTTTTACATAATACTGCAATAACAACTAAAACTAAATTATTCAATTTCCTCAATGCTTGCAACTTCTTACATTTATAAAGAGCTAAAATACTGTTTGGACCCAGTGAAAGAGTATTAAAAAGGATCAATTTTCATGTCAGAAAAAATGGATCTATTCATGTTATCCAGCCACATTAGTGTCATGTAATGGTACCTTTACATTTAGGTGACTTCTGAGCCTATGATCTCTAAATAAAGGGCTCTCCTTTTATAGCCTTCACTTATGAAGGACCTGCTTTTGTCCGCAATTTTCAGTCCCTCATGAGTGAACCAAAATATCTCAAGAGATCTCCACCAGCATTTCAACTGGTATAACTTGAAGTAGGCCAGAAACGATCAGGAAAACAGCTAACCAGCCACAGTAATCAACATTAGGTACTGCATTAGAATGGGCTTTGCAGAATAAGTCACTCCTAATTTCTGAGGACTGTATTATCATCGACCCAAATCAAATCTCAGAGATGTTGTCCTAAGAGTCTTTTGTAGTACTGGACTCTATTTTGAGAACATCATAGTTATCTGCTGTCCTAGAGTTCCACCCTGTGTATCACTGTGAAAGCACTAGTTGTGGTGAGTGGAGATTAGCACCAACCTGGACACTTAAATCACACTTGTGTGTTGGGCTCCTAGTCCTATCCATGTAGAGAAAAACACAGGCCCTTGAATGCCTCCAGAGGGAAAATCTGCTTGGATAATCAAGTTCTTAAACACAGGTTCATTGGATAACTAAAATACTAATGAAGCAATTACATTCATTGGCCTAGAACTCACCCCAGGTTTTCTACTCAATAATCTAGAAGTGTATTTGGTTTTCATATTCTAATTATTCAAATTCTATATTTTCAGTCAGAAGAACCCAACAATCAGTGTAAAGAGTGGCTTTTCCCACTCTCCTAAATGAGTTTATGGCTTAGTTAACATTACTATGTTCAGTAGAATAAAATTTCCAATGCAAATAGTATTATATGGCTCTAGCAAATCAGAATTACAACAAATAAAACTATATCTTGTGACAAGGCAAAAATTAGCCTGTATCATATCTTCACATTAACATCTTGATCTTTTGTTATCTTCATAAATGTTTTGAAGGTCTCTTTAAGGGTTAAAATACCACTTAATGTATCAGTGGGAGCTACTTAAGTATGTTCATGTTTCACATAAATTTTATATTACTTTAAAAAAGACTGAGAGATGCTGTGTGCAGTCACTGAAATAGTTCAGGCTGAATTCTTTGCAAAATGAATATAAGTAGATTTGCCTTTCTTGAAGGTCTGTGAGGAAAAAGATGTAGAATACAAGATGTTATTTGCTGACACCAATGGTAAGTCATTATTCCTGCTGGCATACTCAGGTTTTTCTCTGTGGTGGAGGAATGCTGAAATACCACTGACTGAAGACACAAACACAGCCCATGTGCTTAGTGCATTGATTCTGTAATTTGGTTTTTTTTCTGTTGAAAATCCCTTTTCATTTATGGGGCTAGCTGCCATGAAAGGGTGTAGATGTCCATCCTCCCTTCAGTGACACTCAGTGTGCATGTTCCCCAGGGTATGGCTATTCATAGCTCTCCATGCTGTTCACTGCAGAGTCCTGACAATGATGCATTGATTGCCATGAGGAAAACTGACAATTTAAAGCAAAACCACAGACAGACTCAGACACATAGACACATGTGGGTGGCAGTGACATGGACAGAAACAGAATTCTCAGGATTCGAAGCTGGTGACAGACTTCAAAGGCTCAGTCTCCCACTGAATCATCAATACACTGCACAAACTGAAGCCTTTATTTAGCTGTTTTGGTGAAAGAATTAGCTCTTGCTTGATAACCATCTAAGATGCTAAACCTGTCCTATGTAGTATTTCAGTATTCTAAAGAAATCTAAGTGTGTGTGTTTGCATGTGTTTGTCTCCAAAACATCTCTTTGGCTGCTGAAGGTTGTCTACCAGTTTTTAACTGTGGTTTTGAAAGTGCTGTTAGACACGGTCCTGAGCTGGCAGTAGTGATGAACTGCTCCCACTAAAAGACTATTCCCCAGAACTGAATCCCTCAGGGATGTTCCATAGGAAGTATATGTGTGTTTACAGCCTTGCAGGGTACCCAGTGTAACTCCCCATAAACACAGCCATGTCTAGCAGGAGCACACAAGAAGCAGCAGCCAGATCGATTTCATGCCACTTGCTGTGACTTGGGAGTGCCTCAGAGAGTAAGGACATGATCTGCAGCCATGCCCTGATCCTGCTTTCAGGACCTGTCCCTTGATATGCACCCATCTGCTGTAAATGACAGCAGCTCTGCCAAGGTTCTGAATACAGAACTTGGAAAGATTTCATTTGTGGCAGTGCCCTCCCCGTGCATGAATCCTTTTCTTTAGAGAAGTTTTCTTTATTTTCACATTTCCTTTGAGAGGTTTTATATCTTTCTCTAATTGACTAATTAAGTTAAATGTCATGTTACTATTGTGGAAACCTCTCTCTCTTTCTTTCCAGAAACAGCATCACAGCTTTTACAATTTCCAAAAATTGCAACCTCCACCACAGCTATCACTTGACTCTTTTATGCTCTTGGAATCAAGGTAAATTTTCTTTTGAATCTGGCTAAAGACAAGGCAAAAGATACTGTTTAGGACTTTATTATAATAAACTTATACTGTTCAACTGCTGTTCAGTATGGACAGTGATGGGGTGCAAGGCTAAATGATCACTTGTGACACATGGGTGTGCAGAACAGCCATTTCCTCTGCATCCATGTCTGGCTTCTCTGAGCCTTAGGGTCAGATAAGCAGGATAGTGTGTCCTCATGTGTAGGATCACAGCATGACCAGACTGCAGTGAATGGGTGCATCATTGCTGCTTCTCACTGTCCTGACCAGAAGCATTTACTGCTGGAATGGGCTGAAAGGAGATTATTTCCACACAAATGCAGAAAAATCTGCTTAGCTCAGAGATCAACTCAGGGAAAGTTCAGTAAAAGTTCTTTGAACATGATTGACTCTTTTACCTGGAATAGTTTTTAACAGTGTTAAAAGTCCGTGTAAATAGTGGTATGAAAATGAAGAGGAAGGAAGAGAAGAGGAGGGAAGGAAGGAAGGAAGGAAGGAAGGAAGGAAGGAAGGAAGGAAGGAAGGAAGGAAGGAAGGAAGGAAG
>JAAGNO010004890.1:23815-43928 GCA_033439905.1 Ceryle rudis
GAAGGAAGGAAGGAAGGAAGGAAGGAAGGAAGGAAGGAAGGAAGGAAGGAAGGAAGGAAGGAAGGAAGGAAGGATTTTCCTTTCCTAACTTTCATTATACATAACCAAGTCCTAAAGTTCTAGGGTTTACATAGATTAGAATTAAGAAGTAAAATTATTGTGTGTTCCATCAAGAAGATTCAAGGTGATTCTCCCTCCCTCTCAGTCACTCACAGTTCCATGTATACAGCCAATCTACAGGAGAGGACAAGATCATTAAGCATAGTTGTATCAGGATTTAGGAAACTAAAATGTGAAAGCGAAATTATGAAACAGTGTGAATTTCACTATAAATAGGTCCAAGGCTTTCCTAAAGCAAATTTCCAGCTACAGATACGTCATGTGTTCCAAGCGTGAAATATCTGCTAGCTTTTCTCAGTGCTCAGAGCAATCAGTCCTCTTAACAACTGAATTTAGAGTAGACAATCCTGAGGAAATGAGATAAATAATCTTGAGATGAAACAACTAAAAATGAATGATAGCATAATCAGAGATCTACATCCTACAGCTCTAGATGTATCATATCTTCCTCTTCATTAATTAAGAAAAGTCAGAATTACAATGCATTTCCTTTTGCCAAAGTTTTTACCTGCCCAAGGGTTACTGTCTGAAAAAGAAGTAAATCCTGTAAGTATGCAAAAATTCTTGTTCAGGCAATTTCATACCATTCTTACACACCTTTTCCCTAATGCTGCTGCAGAGGCTGGCTGCAGGGGAAGAGCACAGACCTACTTTGTGTTAGTGTTTTCTCCATTTCTTCTTTTGCCCTTTGTACATTTCAGTGCAGAATAGCAATCCCCAGAGCGTCCTCTCATGTAATTCCTTTCTATTTGACTTTCTCTCTGGCTGCTCTGGTTTAGCACTCTCCTTCACAGAAAAAGATCAATTAAATGCAGTTTATGACCTCCATTCATGATTTTTAACATTTGTTTTGTTTTGGTTTTTTATCCTTTGCTCTTTTCAGTCTTCTTCCCTATACTTTTTCATTTTGTCTTTATGTCTAATGTCATCCATCATGCTAATTCTGATGACATCAACTATCTGTGTGGGCTCTTGCATTACCAAGAAGTTACCCACCCTTAAATACCATATTTAATAGTTTTTCTTTGTTTACCAAGAAAATCCTTGACTTCCCCTGTATATGGCTGTTCCACTCAGTCTGGCTTCAATACTCTTCACACTCTGCTTCTTGGTGTTATAGTTGAATTTTTGGTATTCTTCACAAATACCTATTGCTATCTCCAAATTTTCTCCATCTCTGCTATAATCCTCATCCATGACTACCCTCTAGCCTGTTCTTTGTGTTTTCCAGAAACACTCTGTATCTTCTGGATCACAATGTTCCTCTCTTGCTATTGCTGTCAGGACTTCCTTCACTGTCTGTCCAGCCCTCAGAACTGCCTTCAATACTACCTCGGTAATGCTGTATTTCAAGCCATCTCTCCCTTCAATACCTAGTTATCCTAGATAGATTCTTCCATCCCCAGTAAATGTAGAGAAATAAATGGCCAAATATTCATGTCATTTTCATCAAAGCAGCAAGTATTTCCTGTATCTTGATGTAAAAGTACTCCAAGGCTCTAACATGAGTTTATACCACTACTTTCTCTCAACAGTTCTTGAGAAGCAGTTTTCCAGTTCCAAGCAGAAAATGCGCAAAGTATGGCCTATATAAACACCTAAGTATACCTACTGCACAGACCTCTGGGAAAGGTGGTTCAAAGCTCACTCAGACCACTTCCACAGTCTTCTCCACAATGAAATGTTTAGGGCTATAGCAGATTTTTATTAAGTACAATATCAAAGACTATAAACAAGACATGGAAACTGGAGATAAAAAGCTCAGCTTGGAGAACTTGTGTAATCAACTTGATAGAAAAAGAAATTAAAATGGAGATATTATTCTCTTCAGTGAACAAAGTATGAGAAAGAACAGGATAGGCATTTCCTCAAATTATCAGAATTGTTGAAAGACTTTTCATCAGGTAAAGATGAAGAAAAACAGAGATTAGCACTTTCAGAGACCACACAGGTAGCTCTGGATAGTAACCTACCTCTTCATCATAAACAGCTAGCAATGACAAAGGCACACAATGGCTCTGTGCTGAAAATGTTGAATACACCCCATACCTCACTGAAAGCAAATTGGAATTTTGTGTGTGGAGCTAACGACAAAACATGTAATCACACGTAGTCACACACTCAGGAAATTCTATTTTTTTCTGGTTATGTACTGTTCTACCTCATTTTTTTACTGACCACAATATGTTATCCTAATGAAGTGCAATAGAAGTTCATGTTTCACACAGAGAAATGAAAGAAAGGCTTGATCATATAGAGGACCAGCCCTTGAAGAACATTTACAAAATTTTCCTGGTACTGCAAGAAGCAGTGGTCAAGTTAGGTTTAATTTTCTGAATGAGTCAAAATTCAGACAGTAATATTTTACTCTAAATAGTATTTCTATTCTTCCATACTTTTAAGACAAGTGTGGCCCATTGTAACTAACAAGAATGCCCAAAGTTGCAAAATCTCCATGTTTATTGCCCTCTTCCTCATGTTCCCAAGTACCTTTGATACCACCATGTGACTACAGTGTCTTCCACCCACCTGTGAGAAAAGGTACAAGATCAGATCCCTGAAATGGAGATCGCTCCAAATAATATCTAACAATTAGTTTATATAAGGCACTTTTAAATACATTCATATCATATATTTAAAGTTTATTTCCCATGAGGGTTACAGAGGAATGCAGACATGAAAGATGCCACAGTTCTTACACCTGGAATGGTATTACTCCAGATGAAAATATGATCCAGTTTAAGAGCCTTGATTTCATGTGTTATTAAAAAATAGGTGTTTATTTGGACAATATCCATACAGCTTATGAATTCTGGTTAGTATTATAAAAACAAGTAAATAGTGGACCTCACATAGCACAGTTAGAAGACACAATGAGGTCCACTATCTGCGGAATGTGCTTGGGTCCATCAGATCAGGTAAAAACAAATTATTACTTTGACAACTTCGCTGTTAGTGAACAAAACAATGCCGATTAAGCAATATTTTCCAGACATTCCAAGGAAGGAGGAGAAAAAAAAAAAAAGGGAAAAAAAGTCTCAGTTTGACACAAACAGCACTTTGAATAGAAGGCGAAGAGATATGAATATTTCAATAGTAAGGCTAATTCAGCCCACATAACTAAAATCTTGGAAGGGTTCATGCTTAACTTCTTGCACGTTGAGGCAATAAAAGATCAGATATGACTTCTCCTATTGACCTGAGACAGTTGATTTGTATGTCCCAAAAGCTGGGAAGGAGGAGCAGACAGGGACCTTGAGTTCAAGAAGGGTAACAAGAGGTCAGGGGAGTAAACAACATAGCCATGCATTTAGCCAAAGGTGTTAGAGACTACAGAGACATAGTGTATTGGGATAGACTGTGTCAGGTTGGTGGGTATTCAGCAAGAAAGAACACTAACAGACATGTGATGGCATGGCTTTAAATTTCAGTCAACATAACTTAAGCATGTGCTTAACTACTTTCCCAAAGAGGTTTTAAAAGCTATTTTTAAGATAAATGAGGAATTTACTAAATGCACCCACTCTTCTGAAAAATACACTCTACAATGCGATATTTTATCTTGACAAGAAAAATATCTGAGGTGTTTAAAGAAAAGATTGGTCAACATCTGTGTATGTTCACTCTGTGTATTACTATGTATCAGTCAGATCAATGTTTCAGTGCTATACTAATGTCTGGAATTCCCATTAAAGTGGTGTCAGGAAACCTGAAGTTGGAACAGTAAATGGATATAGGTCATTTGGACCAGAAGACTCAGATTTGCCACACTAGTAAAGCTAATGGAAATCAATAAGGGAGCAATTATTTAAAAAAAAAAAAAAAAAAAAGCAAAACCAAAACAAAACAACCCAGAAACACTAGAAAAAGAAAGAAAAGAGGAGTGCAAACTGATGTAGAACAGCCAAATGACGACGGGAGCAATGAACTACCTACACCAGAGATGCCTACACAGTTCAACAGGCTTACTGCCTGTATTACCACCACAGACAAAAAGAAGAAATGAAGGCTTAATGTTGCAGGTGTCTCCATTCTAAAGGGAACAGAGAGGGTCCTATATGCCATGTAGACCCACCTCACAGGGAGATCTGCTGTCTGGGTTAAGGACATCACTAGAAAACTCCCTAGACTAGTGCGGCCCTCGGGTTACTACTCACTGTTTTTTCCCGGTGGGGGGAGAAGATGCAGCAACACACAGCCTAGGAACAATTAAGAAAATTTTTAGGGCTTTGGGATGGCTGGTGGGGGAATCTGGAGCACAGGTTATTTTCTCTAGTGTCCTTCTGGTTCACAGTAGCAACATGATAATGAATAGAAAAAAACAATGTATTAATGCATGGCTCCAGGGCTGGTGCTACCATCACAATTTTGGTTTTTTTGATAACAGGATAGCCTATGCTAGCATCAAAGGCAAGAGACCTGTCTCAAAAGGGGAAGAGGATCCTTACCCAGGAGATAGCTGGGCTGAGTCACAGGACTTTAAACTAGATATGAAAAGGGGCGGGAGTGGTGATGCTAGGATCATCAGTGACAAGCAAGAGGACAACATGCCAGGGTTAGAGGAATGGGAGAACAATAGGATAGTAGTTATGGAATACCCTTGGGGATTAAAGGGATGTCTCTTTAAGATGATAACACGTCCAGCAGCACAGCTGAAGTGCCTTTACACCAATGTATGCAGCCTGGGCAGCAAGCAGGAAGAACTGGAAGCTACCATGCTGCAGGAAGGCTACCACATAGTGGCCATTACTGAAACTTAGTGGGATGAAACCTATGGGTGGACCATGGCTATCGATGTCTACAAACTTCAGGAGGGACAGGAGTGCAAGGAGGTGTGGTGGTATTGCCCTCTATGTTAAAAAATTGATAGACTGTGAAGAGCTGTCCCTTAAGAATAGCCACGAGAAGGTTGAGAGCTTATGGGTAGGAATCAGGGATCAAAACAACAAAGGGAACCTTGTGGTTGGTGTCTGCTACAGGCTGCCTGATCAAGGGGAACACATTGATGAGGCCTTCTTACTCCAGATCCAGGAGACATTGCAATCGCAGGCTCTCATCCTACTAGGGGATTTCAATCACCCCAATATATGTTGGAAAAGTTGCACAGCAAGCTGTAGGCAATGCAGGAGACTGCTGGAGTACGTAGACGACAACTTTCTAAGGCAGGAAATAGACACCCCCACCCGAGGGAATACAATACTAGACCTGATGGTCACAAATGCTAGTGAACTCATCAGGGACATGAAGATAGGAGGCAGCCTGGGCTGCCTGATCATGAATTAGTGCAGTTCACTGCTCTAAGGGGTATGAGGGAGATGAAAAGCAAAGTCAGGACCCTAAATTTTAGGTAAGAAAACCTCCATCACTTCAAAGAGTTAGTCAGTAAGACTCCCTGGGAAACAGTCCTTAGGGACAAGGGAGCAGAGCCAAGGTGGCAGATCTTTAAGGATGCTTTTCATAGAGTGCAAGAACTCTCAATTCCCAGCTGTAGAAAATCAGGTAGAGAAGGAAAGAGACCAGCATGGCTGAGTCAAGACCTGCTGGTCAAACTAAAAGACGAGACTGAACATGCAGTAGAAGCAGGGACAGATACCCTGGGGAGAATACACGGACAGTGCCCAGTTGTATAGGAACAAGGTGAGAAAGGCCAAGGCACAGCTGGAGCTGAACTTGGCAAGAGATGAAAAGAAAACCAAGAAGGGCTTCTGTAGGTACATAAACTAGAAGAGAAAGGTCAAAGAAGGCATACCCTCCCTGAGGAACAGCAATGGTGAGTTAGTAACAACAGATGAGAGAAGGCCGAGGTTCTGAACAATTTTTTGTCTCAGTTTTCAATGGCAACTTCTCTCCTCACAGCTCTCAAATGGAAAGCCCGTGAGACAGGGACCAGCGAGGCAAAGTCCCTCCCACAGTCAATGAGGACAAGGTTCGTGAATACCTGAGGAACCTTAACATACACAAGTCTATGGGACCCAATGAGATGCATCCCAGAGTGCTGAAGGAATTGGCTGGTGCAGTTGCAAAGCCACCGTCCATAATATTCAAAAAGTCATGGCTGTCAGGTGAGGTCCCTAGTGACTGTAAGAAAGGGAACATCACACCCATTTTAAAAAGGGTAGAAAGGAGGACCCTGGGAACTACTGACCTGTCAGCCTCACCTCTGTGCCTGGGAGGATCATGGAACAGATCCTCCTAGAAGATATGCTCAGGTACATGGAGGACAGGGAGGTGATTCGGGAGAGTCAGTACGTCTTTACCAGGGGCAATTACTGCCTGAACAATCTGTTGGCTTTCTACAATGAAGTAACTGCATCAGTGGACAAGGGAAGAGCTGTGGATGTCATCTAACTTGACTTCTGCAAGGCCTTTGGCACTGTCCCCCACAACATCCTCTTTTCTAAGTTGGAGAAATATGGGTTCAATGGGTGGACTGTTCAGTGGACAAGAAATTGGCTGGATGGTCACACCCAGAGAGTAGTGGTCAATGGCTCTATGTCTAGATGGGAAAATGTGTCAAGTGGTGTCCCTAAAGGGTCCATACTGGGACCAGTGTTGTTTAATATCTTCATTAATGACATAGACAGTGTCACCCTCAGCTGACGATACTAAGCTGGGTGGTGCAGTTGATACACCAGAGGGAAGGGATGACATCCAGAGGGACCTGGACAGGTTGGAGAGGTGGGCTCAAGTGAACCTCATGAGGTTCAACAAGGCTAAGTGCAGTGTCCTGCACCTGGGCGACCAGCATTATCAATATAGGCTGGGAGAGGACATGCTAGAGAGCAGTCCTTTGGAAAAAGACTTGGGGGTACTAGTAAATGAAAAGCTGGATATGAGCCACCAATGCACAATGGCAGCCCAGAAGGCAAACAGAATTCTGGGCTGCACCAAAAGAAACATGGCCAGCAGATAAAGGCAAGTGATCCTGCCCCTCTACTCTGCCCTGTTGAGACCTCACCTGGCGTACTTTGTCCAGCTCTGGAGCCCCCAGCACGAGAAGGACATGGACCTGTTGGAGCATTTCCAGAGGAAGGTCATAAAAATGGAAGTGGATGACCTTCAAGGTCTCTTCCAACTGAAACTATTCTATGATTATGTGACACAGTACTATAGTATTGCTGTAGCATACTTGTGAGGATGAACTGAATGTGGTATGGACTTTGCTTATTTAGTTCAAAAAGTCTCTTACTGCAGCAGTACATAAAGAGTACTAGCATTATCAACAGCAAACTGAAATCCAGGAAACAGAAATAAGGATTGAAATTGCTCCAGATTTGGAGAATGTCCTCAACTGCACTGCCGTGGTAGCCTGGATGCAGTCATGCAGTGCTAGCTGCACTGAGGGCACAGCCACCCCGTGCCAGCCTCCTGCATGGAGCTCTAAGGGCACAGCTCATTGCACAACCACCTTCCTCACTGTCAAAAGCACAGAAGGACATTTAGGAGATGTTTACATTAGTAAGTCATGAGGACCAGTAGTAGAGGATCTGTAGAGCAAAACATTTGTTGAGGTCATTGTAGCCATATCATAATGCCTTTACTTCAGATCACTTCTGGTCTGGTTCTGTGAACACCTATCTGCAGCTGAAGGACATTTGGAGCATGACCTCTGGTTATGTTTCACCCAGAACAAGTCAGGACTCCTCTGCAATGTGAAGTAATACACAGTGAAAGGGAACAAACAGAACAGGAACTGGGGAGAGTCAGAAGGGGGAATTTAACAGCTCACTTCTGGCCTGAACAAAAATGCTGATGTAAGTGCACTATAAAGCATTTATAAGAAGTAATTACTGCAATGCAGAAACTCTCCATGTTGCTGGGCACCAGCAAGACATGGAGCTGTCGGTGAGGGACAGAGTCAGGGACTGCTTAAGCAAAGCAGCCAAGAGAGCAGAAGTACCTGCAGCTATTGCCAGATTCATTACTTTCATATGCATCTTCCCCTGCTTTCAGTTCTTTGCCTTTATTTTATTATTTACATTAACTTATTGTAAGTTTGATGCAACCACAATGCCCAAAGACTACTACAGCTATACCAGTGCTGTTCTGGCAAGAATAAAAGTACTATCTGATTGTCCTGGAAGAGGGGGAGAGACAAGTATCTGTTAATTAGTAAATAGGCTAAAGGGGTGCTTGCTTCTGTCATTTCAACTCATTCTTATAGGGTTTTATGCAGAGGTGAAAGATGGTTGTGATAGAATAGAATAGAAAGATCTTAGCACAAGCAAGCAATGGTCTTACCATGAAAGTGAACTCTATTCTGGAATACAAAGATCCACCATAATTGTCCAAGTTATTTGAGAAGCTGCATATACTCTAATGCACAACAAAGGGCTTAAATGATTCATGGGAGGGCCAAAATAGCTCCAGACTGGAGGGGTGTCTTAGTTTACACCTAGAAGTTATTTTCCATCCAGCACACAGACACATCTGGGCAGCTTTTTGTAGCCATCTTAATAAAAGATATTTTATGATAGAGCACATGCCAAAAGCAGAGTTTGTCCAGTCATCTGCACATACCAGCTGATGAAAAGACAAGTGGACAAACAGTTCACTATGTAAGAGGTATTACTGGTATTACTGAAGAGAGCATCTGCCAAACATTAACCAGGACTTTCAGAAACAGGCTGTATTTAACATTTCACAACCTAATATGGATCATATAGCAGCCAATATACCATCAAGAATTCTAATCCAAATAGATGTACAGCTTACTTATAGATGACACACATACTTCCTTGAGAATGCTTCTTTTGTTATTATTTAGTACTAATATTATTAAATGTCTTGGCAGAAGCTTACACAATTTGCTGTCATTTCAATCACTCAACAAAGGGTTGTAAAAAAGCTGCAAGAGGAAGTCATATACCCATTCACAGATTAAAACTGGAAGTGCCGATTTAATGTAATTTGACATTTTCCAGGCAGAAAAGTCTGGTAGAGCATCAGACAGCCCCTGACGGAACACAGGTTCTTAAGCAAAGGAGAAGACACAATGGAAATTCAAGGCCACAACTCCTAGCCTATGGCCTTTCTGAAGACCACACACTATTGCTACCAAATTCTGCTGACAGGTATCAAGAAAGAGGGCATTGTCAGTAGCAAGGTTTACCTTCCCTGTATTGGTTCATGTCTCCCATAAGGGGTAAGCAAGTTTCCTGGTTATTGCCCAGAGGACACTGAGACATAGTAAGAGTGAGATTCAGGACACCAAAGGCAGATATGAGCTAGTATTTCTCCATGGGTGAATCCACGAAATCCCATGCTCTGTTGCCGACCTACCGCAGCCCTCTGGGTGACTATGAAGAAATCACTTAGTATGGTATTCATCTTATCATCTTATCCAAATTTAGGCTCCTGCAGTATAAACATCTACATAGAAGCAAGTCACCCTGTGCTCCCTTTGTAGTCAACAGAGGGAAATAGATACTTCTCGGGTGCAATTAATCTCATCCTAAAGAAGACATCTTCCAGATGATTTATGCCTTAAAAGTACCTTGTTTTCCCTGACTATAAAGGGAGTCTGAGGTGATTTTTGCCATATGGACACCTCAGACATGGACAAATAATATATCTAGCAGAGCCATAAAGCCATTGATATTCCACACAGCCTGCAGTTAGTATAAATGTTTGGTCAATAATAACTCGCGCTGAACTCAGACAGTTGACCTAGAGGTGAATGGCTCTGTATTCCATTACTAAACCTCTGAATCATCCAGTGTCTCTTTTCTTTTTAAGTGAAGTCTCTCCCTGGGTTTTAGATGTCACTTAATGGAATGTGGACATTAAATGTATGTAAATCCATAGCATTTTTGGATGGAGCTGCATTCCACTATGTCCCATTATAAACACTATCCCATCCTCCTCTTTGGAGCTGTCAATCTGTCAGGCAGAGGAGCCTGTGGACTCCCAAGGCAAATCCTTGTACTTTCAAGAGGACTGACTGCTGTTGCCAAAAAAGAAAGGTCCCAGTGAAAATAGTTCTTTTGTGGAGATATCAGAAAGACCCTCTTAAGTCATACTTTTTATATGCTGGGATGATAGAAATTCCTTTACCAAAAGTACTGCAGCTTGTTTTGTTTTGTTTTTTCCCCAGGATGTTAATTTCCATTTTATTCCTCTTCCTGTCCTCAAAGGTCTCATTCTGTTCCATTGAAGTCTCTTCTATCATCTTCACTTTTGCTTCCCATTAGCTTTCTGCACATTTTTGTACAGTTTTTAATGGAATTTCCACTCCAGTTATAAAATATGAACAGTTTTCTACAAAACAATTCTTGCTGCACTTTTGCCTTTAACCCAGCAGTGAACTGTCAGGACCGAATATCATTGTTATTAATTTCTTTTTAAAGAGGTTAATGCAGCTGTATGTTCACTTAAACTCCAAACTTCACAGATGTCATTTAATGGAATGTGGATAATAAACTCTGGTAAATCCACAGCACCTGGGTATTAAGCTGCTTTGCACTTTAAACATCATCCCACTATAATGCACAACCCCTGTTTGTGTGATGTGAGCTACATAACCATCTCCACCAGTATTTGACCAACAGATCCAGAATTCCATCTTGCAAGATGGCTGATTCAGTGATACAATTCAGATGAAGTAGTTTGCCCCATTCAAGTCACTTGTTCTGAAGCATAATATTTTTTTAAAGGAATTTCCTTACACTCTGCCCCTTCTGATGTCATGTCTATGCTTCTACAGAGAAGGTTGTGTAGCCTTCTTTGTGCCTAGAACATGATGTTCTTCTTCTGAGGACCAAGTGTTATCTGAAAGATTACCCAAAGAAATATTCAGGTGTTTAATTTAATACTGTAATTTTATATATATATCTTTAGTAGAATAAATGTGGTCAGTGACAGTCATTCTTCAAATGCATCTAAAGCCCATCTTCAAGGTTTTCAGCAATTACCTGAATTACACAGAAACCAGCATCTCAAGAAGGTGATTGCTGCAAACCTGAAATAATGTTTACAATAGAGACAGGAAAAATGGTGTTTTGAAGGTGCCCACCCCATGCACCTCTCTGAAGTGCAGTTTTCCTAGACATTTGCTTCAGATTAGGCAATTATCTTCTGAATATCTGAAGTTATGTGAGACAAACTTTATGGCTAAAATGAACCTTTAGATCTAATATTAACAAGTACAGACTAAGTCTTGGTTTCACCCCACTTGCTTCCATGGGAGATGCAGACATATTCAAGACTACAGCAAGTCTGAAATTAATTCTCCATCCTTCCAATGCAGTACTGACATTCATGTAATGCAAATCCTGGAGACTGAAACAAAGGAATTTTTTTGCTTTGCATTTGTATTTTAAGCATATTAACATTGCTGAGTGGATCGGTTACATATTCCATTTGCCAAAGTTTAAGATCTTGGCTTTGACTAGAAGTCTCCAAATGCAGGCTCCAGCTGGCTAATTTGTTTTTTCTATCCCTCTGATATAGGTTCCTAAAGCAATTTTGGACAGGTGACCAATTTCAGGCAAATTTGAGAGATAAATATTTAATCCTTACACACTCCATACAAATAGAGGTTCTAGGTAGAGGAGAGAGACCTATTTATTACTTTTACAGGAGGAAAGACAGTAGCAAAAACACATACCTAAGTAAACATCAAGGTCTCAAGACAAGTAACTACATATACACTCCTACTCTCTTGATGGATCACACTGGTATATGCTGATGTCCTCCTTAATTGTCCAGCTGTGGGACTTGCAGGAGCGAACTCCTCAACACTCACATTCTGGCTCACTTTCTGCAGAAAGCTGTGGAGCAACTGACTGGTCCCTGTTACATTTCACCAGGACATGGTAGTCAGTGAGCCACCATGCTGTGCAGCTCAGCACATAAATACAGCAGCCTTTGCACATCCATTCAGATGGTTACTGTCCCTCTGACAGAAAACCATAGGAAATCAGGTTGTCTTCACTGTCTACTCACAGAGATACTTGTTTTCTTCATATTATGGACATATAGAATTTCTGTAGTTAAATCCAAATATATAAATAAGGGCCAGTTATTCAGCCTATTATATTTATCATACTAGCCACAAAAATGCAGGTAAAATACATACCTAGGTCTTTACAAGACATAAATGACATTTTCAAGAATGGGTAATTGTTCAACATTGATCTCAGATATTTCCCTTTCTCATACACTTCTGTTTGATCTGAATGTAACCCATTTCCTGTTTGCCTCTGACCGTTTCTGAAATGTGATAACATAACATGACAGTTGACTAGGTTGACTATATTATCACTTTTTATTTCCCTCCATTTTCCCTCTTGCTGCTGCACAGAAGAGGAACCAGAAACTGCAGAGGTGAAGCTTTGAAATGAAAGAGCTTGAACGCTTTATACCTTCTTTTTTTCCTTCCATTCCTCCCTCTGGCTTTCCTCCTTGTTTATATTCTGTATATAACCCATCCAGGAAGAGAAATCATATTTTTATAATAGAAGATCTGTTAATGTATTAAACTTTGAAGATATAGGGAAGACTACTTAAAATTAGCTATCTATTATAACAGCCAGGATGCCAGTTAAGTTAATGGAGCGTTGGAAAGCTGAATATAAAAATAAATGTTGGTCTTAGTTAAGTTTGTCCTCTGTTCCTCATAAAAGACAATAAAGTTCTAGGAGAAGCCAAAGGGTCCAGAGATTTTCAGATGAAAATCATGAGGGAAGAAAATATTGTATATAGCATACATAACTGAAACAGGAATTGATACAAATGACTATACAACAAAACTAGGTGCAAAGAAAGCATGCCCCAGGAAAATGTGAAAAAGGAAATCTAAGGTTAAAAAAAAACGTAGCTGTGCTTTTCAGTGGGTGTTGTGTATACGTCTTGCTTCGCAGACTTCTGACATGCATAGAAGTCAAGCTCCTAGTGCTCTCTTAAATCCATTGCTATATCTTAATGCATATCTTGTGGAGTGTTCCTCCTTGGAGATATTAACAAGCCATATCAATGTGATCCTGAACACCAGCTCTACGTGGCCCTGCTTAAGCAGGGATGTTGGACCAGATGACCTACACAGGTGCCTCAACCATTCTGTGATATATATCTGGAAGCAATTTGTTTCTAAGCAGACAATAGCAGAAAAAAAATCAGAGCTGAACATCAGGATAAACACTGGTTTCAGCATTTGTGACTATTACTGCATATAAAAGCTAAACTAAACTTTTATATAGATATAGATATAAATACATATGTACATACATAGGGGGTAAATATGTAGATGTATATAAATGCAATTGTTCATGTCTAGGAATCACCAAGGACATTTTTGCATTTGGCTTTCAGATACAGTTAAGGTTAAATTGGCTATACTGTTGGCCTGATTTTTTTTCAATTCCCATCACTCCAGTCAAAAGCACTTCTGTGAATTGCAGTAGAGATACTTACCTGAATTAATGTTATTAAATATATATGTCAGCTATTACTAGGGAATGTTTCCAGAAAACATAAAACGATTCTTCAGTATACTGAAATCTCCTACACTTATTCTCCCAAAATCTCATCTCTATATTTCACAACACAAATGAATTAAAAAACAAAACAAAACAAAAACAACCAAAAAAAAACAAAAAAGAGAAGAATATAAAGTGACCTTTGAATAGTTTTTTTTATATATATGCATAAGAGCTCTGCAAACTTAATATCTTATTCTCATAGCAGATTGTGTACTGATCTTTTGTACATAATGGGACAGATGTGTTTTTTGACTCCTTGAACACAAGTTCGCACTGTCTAGAAAGAGATCATGGCCTAGGAAAGATGTAACATTAATTCACTCTGGAGGCAACACTTCTGTTCAGATTTTCAGTTTTCTGTTACATTCTCAGAGGAATTTGCCGTAGGTGAACTGTTTTTATACCCACTTAGAAGGACTAATGTCTATCTTCATGCTGACAATGGAGGATGAAGATTGAACAGACAGAAATTTACAAGCTAAACATGCAATTCCCTTTAGCAAATTACTCTAGCTCTGTCACAATTTAGGGTCAGGGCCATCTTCTAGACCTATAGCAGACACTTTGTTAAACCTCCTTCATCCCCCAAAGGGAAAGAGAAGGTAATAAGGAAGACAGTTATCAATTAGAAAAGGAAACTAGAACAGCTTTAATGAAAATGATAAAATAAAATATATACAAATATAAACAAAACCAGTATCAAAGCCAACTCAACCTGATGGTAATTACATCACCATTATCACTGATGCTGTGAAGCAGGCACTGACAAGTCCCTGACTGGGCCCAGCAACAGATGGGAGCTGTGATCAGGGGATGGATCCTGATACTGGATTCAGGAACACACAGATCAGGATCAAAGGCAGAACAGAGTCTCACTCAGATGCTGGCCATTGAAGAAAGAAGGAAGAATCCGGAAGAGCTTGACCCTTGAGATCCCTCAGCTTTATACTGAATACGAGGTACTAACTCTAAACATTAGGTGTTATAACTGCTAGAAGCAGATACTGCCTGTGAAAACATGATATTAACTTCAGACAGTGCAGTTAGTTAGAAGAGCTGAGCCGAAAAGTAAAATCACTGAACAGAATTAGTTCTGTTTTCACTCAGACCAGGACAAGCTCTATTTTTTTTTAATTTTTTTTTAAATCCTGAATAAGGCATGAGAAATTAAAATATGTTATCCATCTGAAAGATGTCTCTACAGCAGTCTCTTACCATGGACAAGAGAAGTGACACTGTTTTAAGTGTCCAGTGGTGGTTTTATTGGACATTTAACTTTCTAGAAGACAGTTTCTGGTTTGCACTGCATATTAGCTAGGATATTGTGTTAAATCCTGTGACATGCAGCTGCTAATTTTTGAAAGGTTCCACAAATTTATTTATTTAAACCATAGAGTTTCTTCATGCATGCATTTCCAGAGAAAGACTTCAATAAATCAAATCAAATAAAAATATAGTAAAACTTTCAATAAAGATCAGAAAGCAAATTAGGTGCTCTTGAAATTTAGCAGTTCTCATTACAAATCACTTGAGGGAAAAAAAAATTAAACTCATCCAAATATCACAGGTTCAGAACATCTGAAATGAACCAAAACACCATTGGTGTTTCTGAGATTTTGTTTAGAAACTGCAAATCATTAGTGTTTCACATTTCTTTGTGATTAAATAATAAACACTGTGTTATAGTTTCTTCTTTTTTTACCAGTTGACATCACTGCCAAACTGCAAAGCAGGAAGGCAGTGAATTTGTGAATGGAAAATGTTGCAATGCAAAGAAAGGTCTACTTTCGCTCAGCAGTTTGGGCATGGCTCCTTCCTTGGTGGATGTTCAGGCAAAGCAAAAAAAATACCCTTGAGATCAATGAATTTTGAATGGCCCCGATCCTGTTTACTAATGTCGCCTGTTTCTTCCTTACATCCAGTGAAATTTGGTGCCTGGAAAAGGGAAATCTGAATATGTGCTCTTCTAAAAAAAGCAGAGTGCAGCTATTTAAATTCAAAATTCACTAAGTAAAGGACTGAAACACTAGTTTTCACTGGAGCTAAGTGATGATATAACATCCAGGAGCTTTCTATGGAATGAAGACGTCAGAGGGATCTATCCTATTTGTACTTACGCTATATACCCGCAGTCTTCCATTTTCCTCTTTTCCCATAAAGTCTATATTTACTATAGGTTGCACTGAGTAGACAAAACCATGTGATGAGAAAAGCAGAAAAAAAGAACAGCATCTTTGTCATGAATTTTAAATCCAGTGTTTCTTGATGGTTTTGTTTGTTTGTTCATTTGTTTGGTTTGGTTGGTTGGTTTTGTTTTTTTAACCAAACTATCTCATTTTTTCCTCTTCAAGGTAATATTAGTTTTCATGGATGAGGGTTTCACTGGATGCTGGATGCTCACATGACAGAAAAGTATGCCTGGAAAGGACCTCAGAGAACTTCATAACCCCTGTATCTGGCATATATAACTTATCCCTGGTGGGTTTTCTTTGACCTGTTTTGAAAATGATTCCATGTTATCCTGGATAGCTTCTGCCAATATTTCATCAGCATAAGTTAAAAATATAACCTACCAAACAGCCACAAAAAAAGAATGTATAGCAATATTAGAAGGCTGATGCCAAATCCTCCTCAGCCTTACAGGTCATACCTTCACCTCATTGTTGTTGGTCTCCTCCAGATTCACTTCAATTTGTTTAAGTAATTCCCAAAATACAATTGCTCCACTGTACTGTGCCTTAGGTACTGGGACAGACCCCAGGTATCCGCAAAAGCCTCAATGGATGGAGTAGCTACCTCTTGCACCTTCCTCACAGTAGCCTGATAGTGCTTCCCAGAATAAGATTTGCTGTTTCTGCATCACCTTCATATGGCTAACTTACTCCACATGACATTCATTCTCCCTTTTCTGCTGTATTTCTTCCCCATGGCCTTTTATATTTCCCCTTCCGAGCAATAATTGTAACATTTGGGTCTTAGCTGTATTGATCATCTCACTGATTTTAGATTATCTACCTAATTTATTAAGGTTAAATACTGGTCATGTCCTTCAAACTGTTTGTAATGTCTTCAGCAAATCTATTAGTTCCTTCTTTATACAGCAAACCAAGATGTTAGGAAAAAATGTTCACCACCCCCCCACTACTGTAAGACTACACTTGCAACCACACCTAACCAGCAAACAGCTGATGCCTTTGAAAGCCTCTGAAATTTTTGAAAACAGCATTTCAAGCAGCTGCTCAATCAGTTTAGGTTGACAATTCTAGGCTTATTTCCTCAGCTTTGCAGGAAACTTGTGCAGGATGAGTCTGCGTAAAGTGAAGAGGAATCCCATCTACTGCTTTCCTCTTAATCACTAAATCAAATGCTCTCAGAGGAGGAATCGAGATTGATTTGATACAGTGTGTTCTTGGCATGCTGATGTTGGCTATTTTAACTCTTTTGGATGATCCTGCCACTTATATTTTGTTTATCTAATAAATAAATTTGGAACCTTTCCAGGAGTTGCTATAAGGAATTGTTTATAACTTCCTGATTTTTCAGAAGAGCCATGTTTGCATCTTTCCATGTTACTGCAGAGACTCACCAATGGTTCAGAGATTATACAGAACTATTTATCAAGTCTTGCCAGTCTGAATAAATCTATCTTCTCTTTAACATGTTCTCTTCCTATACTTTTCCTAAGTTCACATCTCCTTAATAAAGCTAAGCAGAATAAAACATTAAATATTTTAGATTTATTTACAGCATGTCTGTCTTTCTGGTTACATAGGCTCTGCAGTGTTCTTTGTCCTCTAGACTATTTCTAGAAACTTTTCCTTTTTTTCCATGTGCTAGCTGAAGTTAATTTTTGTGTGTTAGACTTTTTGTTTTTATGTCCACACACCTGTGCTTTTCTTAACGCTTACTCTAAACCCTTTTTTACCCACAAAAGTATAGGAATGGAAAGACTACATTTCTTCTGACATGGAGTCAGTAATAATGTATTTTACTGAATGGGACATGAATGTTATTGATTGTGATATGCTCCTAAAATCCTTCCAGCAATTATTTCTTGACTGGCAAAGTTATTAATTTTGTGTGATAAGCACTTCTCTACTATTTAATTACTTACATTGTGAACATGCAGTGTGACTTTTACATAAAAGCATGACGTATAGGAAAACACTATGTCCAGGTTACTATGCAAAAGCAGAGCTCCCCAGGAACAGGATCTGGTCACATTTGGAGGTTTTTGGTGGATGGTTGCTCCTTACCCCTGTTTTTTCAAAGGCTGCATGCCTGCTTCTATTTTCTTCGAAGAATTCCTATCTTGGGAACTACTTAAACAGCATTTTTGTAATTTAAATGCATCTTAGGATTTTGTTCATTACTTTTTCTTTATTTAATGTAAAAGAAAAAGTGCAGTGTTGACTGCGACTCCTCATTTCCTTTAAGAAAAGGTACAAAAATGAGCCCATTCCCATCTGCCTGCCCTTTCTCACATTTGGCATATAGTGTCATTCTGGATAAGAAATTCTTCTTGGCTGTCCATAAAAGGGAGGAATAATTTAGTGCAGTCATGAAAAAGAAGATGGTAGTGCAAAAAGGACTTGCCAACATAAAAAGTTCTTATGTTGCGACTTTTCACAGTCCTTTAGTGTTCATTATTTGAACTAAAACAGACCACCCAGAAAACATTACTTCTAATAAGAGCATAAGAAGGTTTATAAGTGGCAATGGAAGCTTTTCTCATCTGATTATCCTGTAAATACTCAAGAGAAATCTTTAGCAAACAGCTTTCCTTGTGGTGCAGCTGGCACCAGCGATGCTGAGAAGTGGCAGAACATGGCCTTCAGCTGAGGCAATATAAGATTTGCGAGGCCTTTTTGAACTGAGGCCTTTCTGAACCTGCCAGAAAAATGAGTGATTCACTGCAAGATCAAGGAAGAGCAGCTCAGCATTTGACAATGCTCATTAGTTGATGCTTCTGAATAATTTCTCCAAGGATGGCAAAGTTTTGAAGAACACCGAAAAGGGATTTTTCATTTTAGCTTCTATTATTTACTGTAAGAGATAAGGGGAGAAACAGCTGTGCTGAGGAGGAACTCTGTTCCCAAGGCCTACATCAAAACATCAGCTGTTTAACAGGGACTTTCAAATGCTTTCAATTAATAGCAGTTTTTACCTGTTATAATTCCTTTTTTTTGTGTGTGTGTGTACTCCATCTCATTTTTCTTTCCTCTTATATTTCACAGGCCTAATCAAGTGATCAAAGGAAAGGGAAATCCTTCTATGTAAGGAATAAGCCCATATCCACCTTGCTGAAAGAGCCTGCAGGTCCCCAAGGTGCTGTGCCCACATGGACTCCACATTCAGGGGTGCTCTGCTATCTCCTGCTTGTCCCTCAGTAGGCATGTATCTATGTATAGTATCTATGGTATCTATGTTCACACAAACCCTTGCCTTTTCCCAGGGTTTTCTCTGCTGCCACCTCCACATCTGCCCCAGACCTTCCCTCATTTCACTGGCAAGTCCTACCAAGCACTGCCTGGAAAAAGGACATTCTTGCCACAGCATGAACCAGGCATCATGCTTAGGGATGGCACATGGCAACCCTGCGGGACCATGCCCTGCCAGCAAGCAGCTGTGGCAAGGCCCATCGCCAGTTGCAGGAAGGTGCATCACTTTTTTTCAGAGGAGAAATAAAATGCTTCTGGCAGCGGGTCCCCCTGTGGTGACTGGTCCTGTCACCCTCCCATGTGGTAGGCAGATGGTGGCCATGCAGGCATCCAGCCAGCACTGCTTGGCCCCCAAAGCCCCAGCCCCATATGCCCTGCTCAGCTGCTGACACCACTTGTCAGACAAGGAATCATTTTTCAAGCACCACTAACATGGTTGAAGCAAATGCATCAAAGGGCAAATTACTTTTTTCAGCATTAGTGGCTACTGGACCCAGAACTCCTGAAGTGCTGGAGGTTGATGAGTCTGACTTGCTGCCTGGTGGAAACAGTGACAGAAATAAGCATCAGCACTGTTAGTGGCATGGCTTTCTTCACAGCTAAAATGGTCCAACAGAGCTGTGCTGGAAGAAAGAGGAAAAGGATTTGGGGTTTTCATTAAGTGCAGATCACCTTAACAATTTTTCCTACAAACCTGCAAAATTCAAGCATACTATACTCTAACCTTATGCTAAAAGGCAAGAAGCTCCTCTGCCAGTCCATAACACAGCTTGACACCTGTGCCATTCCACTGCTAAAACTTGGAGTTACACAGAGCTGAGGTCTGGCATGGGAAAAGGACACTTTGATAGCATGGTGGTGATTTATGCATGAGGAGGTACTCAAATGATGGCAAAGCAGGCGAGTAAGTCTCTACCTACTGTGCTTACAATCTAAAGCCAAAATGAAGACAGTGAGGCAAAGACCACCTTGAGGGCTATTACATCCTCACAGCAACAGCAGTGTAATGCTGGAGCCCTGGGGGAAATGGTTGGCAAGCCCCAGCAAACAGCTTGCCTTTTTTCCCCTCCA
>JAAGNO010004890.1:44028-70330 GCA_033439905.1 Ceryle rudis
AACAGCAGTGTAATGCTGGAGCCCTGGGGGAAATGGTTGGCAAGCCCCAGCAAACAGCTTGCCTTTTTTCCCCTCCATATTTGCAAGAAAACAGGCACCATCTTCTGGGACTGGACACAGGCAACCCCTCAGGCAGGCAGAGGTGCTGCTGGGGAAGCATCTTCAGCTTGCCCATGGCATACCTGCTAAGACTGAGGAAAGCCATTGCCACTGCCTGGGCATGTGGGAACAGAGCTCACTATTTCAAGGTCTAAACATGATCTGGAGCAAATCAGAGGTGAGTATAGAGCAGAAGAGATCAAAGCAGGACAAGACTGGTGGATATGGATCATCTAGGCTACAGGGTGAAAAGGCATGTACAGAGGTTGGAGTTACAAGGAAAATACTCTGTTAAAGTTGTTTAGAAAAGTTTGGGACTGTTGGAAATTAAGAAAAAGTGTAAAGGGAATTTATTCATTACATCTCAAATTATTGAACACCATTATGCTTGGAGAGAACTGTTCTGGAAAGGAAAAAGGTGATCAGTGTTTACAGAAACAAACCCACCAGCTCTGCCAGCCTGACCCAGATCAGCGTAGCCAGAGACAGGAGGCGAGATGTTTTCCTGCAGGATTTCCACAGATTTGGATATATTTTCCCTAGTGTTTTGAGCAAAGGCTGCTGTAACACTATTCAGGCATAACCTTCCCTCTTTCCCTGAAGGCTCTTTGCCAAAATGAGGCCTCATTCATCTTCAGCATTCAAGATTGCATAAAATAATGCCAGAGAAGGGAGCTCTGACTTTTTTACACATGTTCATTATGCCATTTTTATAATTAAAAATTTTAAAATATGCCTACAAAAATAACTCTATTTATTTATTTATTTTTAGGTAGTTACCCAGCTTTTGTGTCCTAGGGTTTCCTGGTACTTGTCCATAAGGATTTTAGTTTCATCTGAACTTGCCCTCACTACATTTAATCCATTTTTAGCACAGATAGGGTAATAGAGATTTGCTAATGTAGATCCACTTGAAAAAGGGCTCATTTTAAAGTTCCAGGAAAATGTGAACATGCTAATTTAAAAAAATAGCAAAATGCACTGTGAATTTCTCTCAGACATTTTCTTTCAAGGCTGTAATATAAAGCAAAGTACAATTAGTTATGTGTAATCTTAGCTTTAGAAGTCACTCGTGAATCAGTGAATTTTCATTTTTAACTGTGAAAAAAAATGATTTTCACAGATCACTTGCTTTACAGTAAGGATTTAAGCTGCAAGGCAGATAGATAGGATGTTTGACCTACCTTACACACCTCTAAACTTGGCTGGACTCTGCCATCATTTGTGCTGTTAGGGCACTGTGTATATGCTGATGATGCCTGTTAGACACTGTGTATCATTTCTAGAGGGGTCTTTGCTTGGCATGCCAAATGGGCTGATGTGATTACATATTTCTTTGACTGAGCAGAGGTGTTTTTCCAGTCAAAGGAGAAGAAAACTATATATTTTTGAATTTTTGAAGATCGTGGATCCTTTATTCCATGTACTGTATAAGTTAGTTGGTAACTTTTGCACATGCATATACAAAATATACAGATCATACTTCTTGTACTTCGAATACCTCTGGAAGTGTTCTAAAACTTCATGGCTGATAAGTAAGACTTTCCTTTTATGTTGGGGAATATCAGATACATTTCTGTATGTATGAATTAATTCAATATTCAGATAGAAAGAAAATTCTATTTGTAGTTCAAAGAGCTTCGTATGTACTCTTACATATCTACAGACTTTTCTGAGCTGTTTTTTCATGTTTCTCTATGGCAAAACCAAAACTGAAGCTATTTTAAACTGAGCTGCTTTGGTGGAAATGGATGGTTGAGATCTGGCAAAATATAGCAGTTTCAAAACCAGATCTGAGACTCCTGAACAAAGTCTTGCTTTACTGGTATGTGCAAACTCATTCATCCCAGCAATCTGGGAGATGAAAGATTTTCTTTTTTTAATACCCCTGGGATGCAAAGGTACTGTACCAAAGAAGTATTTTCAAGCTTAACGACATTAGGAAGACTCTGTCTTTTTTTATCCTCTGTATGTTCATTGAGCAATTTTATGTGATCATGAATAACTCACAAAGAAGGAACAAAAAGATTATTCCTGCTCATAAAGCTTGAAGTGTGCAATCAGGAAACAGAAATACTATACCATTAAGCTGACCAACCATGTGGCACAAGCAGTAATCAACACACAGCAAATAGTCAGAGAAGCCATTTTTCCAATAGCCCACAGGCCAAAAAAGCACTACTGCAGTATCCAGAGATTTGGAAAAGTCAGTTACTTTACAGGCAATTTAGAAACAGGAAAAAGAAGCATGGTAACTAAATTTACCGACTAAATTGTTAGCTTCAAACAGTGTCACCTAGCCATTTGTTCAGCCTGTCATGCCTTTGAAGCACAGACTGTTGGTAATGTGCCCTTTCCTGGGTCCTTGTTTTCAAGCACACTAGAGACACCTGAGACCACAAAATAGCCACTGTTCTGTCTGTCTGTAAGTGGCATGATCTTTTACTGCTCAGAGTCCTCCTGAATTCCTGCCTTGACAAAGCAGCATGAAATCTAACAATGCTCTTTAGATTAGAAGAAATTGATCCTTGAGCACATGGTACAGCACCTAACCCAACTGCACAACTCCTGTCTGTAAACGCCACCCTTCATGTGGCTGATAATGCTCATCTGGCTTAGGAAAAGTTATGTGAGGTCTACAAAGTGGCTTGAGACCACTGGATGGAAGATGCTGTGCAAGTGTAATAGACTGTCTTTCCAAATATTACTAGTGGGTGTCATAATAATGCAGAACTCATCACTGCTGGAATAGATTCTTATCTGTAAATCCTGGGATACAAGAAAGAATCAGTTTAATTAAAATGAAGGTGAGTGACTGATGCTTAACTTGGATAGCATTAGAATAAATTTTGTTTAATGGAGATGCATTTGACCTTTCCTAATTTATAAAGTGGCATTTAGGTATTAAAATAGAGGTGACATTTTAAACTTCAGTCTATTAAAAGGGACTTCAGTAAAAAAAGGTTTAAAGCTATGAATACCATTTTCATTTAAAAGATAATTTTTATGCTGAATTTCGATACATTTATGTATTTATTTTGTCTTTAATAAAATGTTCTTTCTGATCAGAAATTCCTGAAGAATTTTGAGATGATCATCTGTTTACTTAGACATCAGAAGTAAGGCTGAGTCTTCTAAACACTTGGGCATGTGCTTAACTTGACATCAGCAAGACCTCTCCTGTGCATGAAGTTAATCATGTGCAAAGATATTTGTAGGACTGGCATCTAACAGTCCCTTGTAAACTCCAGTCTTGTCCATTTGAAAGGTTTTGAGTTCAAGTGGAAATAGGAGTTGAAGGTGGAAAACTGTGGGATCTTGGGTGGAAGAAAATGGACACTGTTATCATGAACTGTCCTTGAATCATGGAAAGAGCACAAAGGAAGAACAGTGGAGAAGAGGCAATGAAAAAGATAAAGCATAACAAAGTAGAGAAAAACAGGACGTGGCGGGAACTGGGCAAGTTAGATGACAGCCAATCATGTAGTAGATTTAGGCGCGTGAACAGTGTGTGGGCTAGCGCATGTATCCAATCAGCATTGCTGGTGTGCGTGATCAGTAAAACTTGCTCTATGTAACCAAGGGATGTACTGGTAATAAAGGTCTTCATTTTATAACTCTTGTGGAGATGCCAAAGTCCATTCTTCCTCCGCAGAAAATAACAGGGCTTTTTTTTTTTTTCTCTTTACATCAGCTGTTGTTCAGGCGGATGCTTTGGGATCCTTTCATGACCTTGGCCCATATCTGCAGTAGAGATTGGATCGGTACGGAATTTAATGCCAATCTAAAGTCACTGAGGATCTGAGTCATCTTTACAAAGGAGGCATTCCCACTGAAATTTACTGCATTTGAAGAACAGATAGTAAAACCAGGGAAAAAAAATCAGATCCACACACCCTGGATAAAAGCCACTTCTAGACACAAGTTAAGTAAGCGACACAGCTGTGGCATGCCACATAAGGCTCAGTAACACTCACAAATTGAAATCTAGACTGTAGAAAATGGTATTCAGTGCTTTTCCCTACTGGGGTGGCAGCTTAAAATGTTGTTCATCACAAGCTTATTTCTAACCCAAGAGCTCTTCATAATGAAATGACTGTTAGTCATTTCATGTACTTTCCCCATGGAAAATACTCTTGTCACAGTGATCCCTCCATGAAAGATCTTCTTATAATAATAATTGTAAATTCAGTGACTTCCTCTTTACCATTCCTGTTAAGTTTTGGGTTCTTCTTTTTACATTCAGGGCCCTGCAGAACTTCACGTCTGTTGGTATGTTCCCATTCTCCCCAGTTTCTCTGTCAAAGATGTTAGCCTTTGGGCAGCTTCATTTCCTCCCCAAACACTGTGTCCTCCAGGCTGTTCCCTGAGCACACATGGCAACTTTCTAATCTCAGTGCCTCAGGCAGTTGGACCTTCTTGCTCAGCACAGAAAGCTGTCTCTCATCACCTCCACCACATGCACAATGAACCTAGCAACTTGTACAGCTACTCTTCATCTGTATTTAGAGGTACAGTGTCATCCCAAAATTTCCAAAACCTGACTTTCCATTTTTCAGCAGTACATGTATCATCATCAAACTCAAGACCGGTAATTCCAGAGTAAAGCCAAATACATTTGTCCATGCATATATGCACAGAGCAGACATACAGTGCCATTTTTAAGGCAAATTATTTCATCCCTAGGTACCCCCAGCTTCATTCAACACCTCTGAATTTCAGATTTTTTTTAAATTAATCTTTCACATTTATAATTGCAAAAACAACTTCCAGAACATAAAGAATGTAAATTATCATTTCATCTGCCCAAGTTTGCACAGAGAGTGAAAGAATAGATCTCAGAATCATGGATTACTACACTCCACAAATTCTGTCAGGTGATAACTCAAACCTGTGGTGATGCTTTCAATGTCATCACTTTAATGTTGTCAAGTTTTTATCAGTTTAACTTGATAAGTTGAACATGTGACCTTGGGAAAAGATCCTGTCCCACCTTCGGGTAGCCTAACATATATCTTTCCAAAGACATACACTGTCATTACTCTAACTACTTGTACACTCCAATGAAAGGAGTGTCTTTTTGTGATGTTCAGAGTGTGCAGAGCACATATGTGTACCAGCACACCCCTTTTCCCATTCCATCCTCTATTTTACTCTTTCATAGACATGGTCTTGCACCATACTTTCACACAGAACTTCTCACCAAGGCCACACCTGAGTGACCTCACCTTTTTGCAATTATAGTCTCCTGCTCCCTCCTCTCCTGTCTTCTGATTACTAATGTTAAATCCAAGCAGGTAACACATGGAAAAAATTGTCCCAGGGGTATCTATGACTTCTAGCAGTCCTGACTACTGTGCTACATCATATCATTGGATGTCTCAGAGTTTAGGAAATCTGAATGGCATTTACCAAGGTGAAACCACATTTAGGCTATATATGGGAGATTCCTGTCATATCACTCCCAGTCAGAGGTAATGGAGTACTATTATACTTGACATTTGTGACATGGGTCACATCTTATACAGAACCAGTTACATCCCACTTATTTGCAAAAAAGACAAGACAATTAAGGCTGGATTAATAGAAAAACATGAGAGATTTGGAGAACCTCTGTGGTTCATAGAGACCGGAGAAGCTGAGACAAAACAGAAAAATACTAAAAAAACCTTTCAGAGAAACAGTGTCTATAATGTGGAAGAAGTGTTTTGGAAAACTTTGACCAAAACTCTAAGTGACAAAATACTGAAAGTGACAGGGAAATTGAGTCAGGGGAATGGATATAGTCCTTTGTTATATGTTCTATCTTTAAATATTCCATTCACCAATTTGATTTGATTTCTGGAACTACACAAAGCCTCCGTGTTTATTTGGTTTTGCTATTGTACACCCCTGAAGAGATAACATCTGATATGGGAAAGAGCATCTTTATTTAAGCTATTGTGATAAATCAGTTAGACAGAAGAAAAACTATTCACATTTGACAGAAGATTCAATTCAATCTATTTTGCAAATGAAATTCCAAAATGTGTTTGCAGTTACACCGGATTTAGCTACCTATATAATCTCACCATGTTTCCCAGGACATGTTTACATATAAGCATCTTAGTTTTTTAGAAGTCATGATAGAAAACCTGCCTCATAACTTATATCTGGCTTAAAATACGCACACAAAATTATCTTTTTCTATAGCAACAATGTGTAAAATCTGGTTTCTTAAAATCGCATTGTTTTTGTCAAACATTCTTACTAACAGACAAATTAAGAATTTAGCCTCTATGACCATGTTTGGTTCATGACAGGTTTAAATGTTTTAATTCAGAACCTTGAATCACTTAGTAGGTGGGAATTTGTAAGCCTTATGAGTCACTGTTGATATTTTGATGGTGTGAGGCTTTTGTTGGTTTGTTTGTTCTGTTGTTGTTGCCACCTCTGGTCTATTCTTCCTGTTCAGTGTTCAGAAAGAGCAAATCCTTGGAAATTAAATGCTTTTCATTTCTCAGTGCTGCTTAGAGAATATAGCAGTTAATGTCCTTTCAAAACCACCAGAAAATAAAGCTCAAAATAAATACAAAGAGAAGGCACTATTAGACCTGTCCTGGAGGAATTCCCTCACATGCAGCCCTCCTTCAGGCTACACAGGTCTAGATCCAAACTGGAACCCATAACAGTTGGATCTAGGAAGCAAGAAATCCTATAAAAGCCAGAACTCTTAATTCTATATAGTCACCACTAAAATGCAAAGCATAGAAAACTGCAACACTGGGGTATTAACACTATCCTCAGCTTTACAGCTGATTCTTATTTGATGTCAATAGAAAAAGTTGCAGTGCAGCTAAACTGACATCCTTGCTGAAGATCTCTTGCTTTAGCGCTTTGGGCTACCCTGGTAAGTTACAGCTACATGCTTATACATATAAGAGGATTTGCTCTACACAAGAGTTAACTCTCATTGCATTAATGTAAGAAAAGAAATGTAACCTCTAAAATCTATCTCAAAGGAACTACTGAAATTCCCATGGGTTATTTATTCTTCATATCTGCTCTTCTTACAGCTGTTACTTACTCCTGCAGAGGAATAGAACCTATTCTTGCCATAACTTTGCCTTCGTTAGCACAAAAGTTAGGAAGGAGACTTTGGTCTCCTGCAGAACCTCTTGCCAAAGTTTCTGTGTATAATAATCCCTTTAAAGAACTATTTTCTTACATCTAAAAGTGAGTCACACTGGTCATGCCCTGACTCTGTTCAGACTAGCTCAGCACACAAAGATTTGAGTTGGAGTCTTGAGGGTATAACACCTTGCGGAAATGCACTCAAGTAGCTGGTTGACAGCTTGTGTTACAGAGGAGTTCAGATGAGTGCTGGACTTCTCAGCCTGTGAAATGTGAAATTCTCAAGTCCCACAGGCCACTTCTAGAAAAACATGCTACAGTTGCCTTTTTCCTTCTTGTGAAAAGGAAAGGCCTCTTAACAGCTACATCCTTGTGATGAACCTCGAGGAGCACCTCTGCCTCCATGAGGCCAGAGCCTGGCAGAAAGCAAGGAGGAATGCTACCACTGTGGGCAAGCATACCTCCTTCTCCACACTGGTGGTATCCAAATACAGTTGCGGCACCAGTGGTCTTGAGGATGGGATGATGGTCCTCTCTGATTTCTAGAGGTAACTATGGGTCTAAGAGGGAATCTCTGAAGATAAATGTCATTGACCAAAAAGAGTAAGCTTTTATTATAACAGAAAAATGTTCTCCCCACAAATCAAGTACATGTCAGATACTCTCACTGGCTGTTCCTACTCAGCTGTTCAGCTACACTGATTGCTTGAGTTACAGAATCACAGAATCAGAGAATAGTAGGGTTTGGAAGGGACCTCTGGAGATCATCTATCCAACTCATTGGCCCTGACAATACAGGTTTGCCTACAGCAGGTTAGACAGGAACACATCTAGGTGGGTTTTGAAAGTCTCCAGAGAAGGAGACTCCACAACCTCTCTGGGCAGCCTGTTCCAGTGCTTCCTCATCCTCAAAGTAAAGAAGTTTCTACTTATGTCTAGGTGGAACTTCCAGTTTGTGCCTATTACTCCTTTTCTTATCATGGGGCACCACTGAAAAAAGACTCACATCATTCTCTTGACACCAATCCTCTAGATATTTAGAAGCATTGATAAGATCCACTCTCAGTCTTCTCTTCTTCAGGCTGAACAGCCCCAGGTCTCTCATGCTTTCCTCATAAGACAGATGTTCCAGTCCCCTCATAATCTTTGTAGCCTTTCACTAGACTCTTTCCAACAGTTCCCTGTCTCTCTTGAACTGGAGACCCTAGAACTGGACACAGTACTCCAGATGTGGCCTCATGTGGGCAGAGGGGAAGAAAACCTTTCCTGACCTGCTGGTCACACTCTTCTTAGTGCACCCCAAGATACCATTCTTGGCCTCAAGGGCACCTTACTGGCTCATGGGTAACCTGTTGTCCACCAGGACTCCCAGGTCCTTTTCTGCAGATCTACTTTCCAGCATGTCAGCCCCTAATCTGTACTGGTGCATAGGGTTATTCCTCCTCAGGTGCAGGACTCTACACTTGCCCTTGTTGAACTGCATTAGGTTCCCCTTTGCCCAGCTCTCCAGCCTGTCTGGGTCTTGCTGAATGTCAGCACAGCCTTCTGGTGTGTCAGCCATTCCTCCCAGTTTTGTTATCAGTTGAGCCAATTGTCAGATGGTATATTAGAGTTATTATCTCCTGGAGTCTCTCTATCATGGGCACTATCCCAGCATAGGCCTCCAGCCTTTCCTTAGGGAACATAGGTAGATCCTCTCTGGATACTGGGAGGTGCTATGACATTGTAGATACAGTCCAAATAAAGACAACCTTAGCAGGCGGTCTCATTTGCAAATGCGTGGGAGCCTGCATTTGCATTTCATGCACACACATGTTGCATGAAAACAATTTACACATTCCAACATAAAGAAATATCAAACAGTAACTCTGCAACCTACAAAGAAGTTGGACACAATGTTTATATTGGTCCAAGAATGGAAGAGCAACGTCACACCAGAAATACTTACAACTTTGCATGTATGGGCGGTAGCATCTCGCAAGGTCAGTGAGGTTGGTTTTGCATTAGAGAAGGTCAAATGGGGGGCACACACCTATTAGTCTGTCGATTAGAGACAACTGAATTTTTTTTAAAAAAACGCCATTCACTGTAGATATGTATGATTTGTAGCAGTAATTTCTTTTTAATCAGTTTTTTTAATAAACTTGGTATTTCTTAAATTGTAGTTTTTAATTCAAGGGGGTTTATTTGTTTTGGTTTGGTTTGTTGTTTTGGGTTTTTTTATAACAGGGAAATGGCAAATGCTTTATTAAATGAAACACAGAAAATGAATGTGCTTACATTTTTTTAAAACAGTGAAGTGTGACTAGAGGGTGAGTGATGATGCAAATGTATTATTTGGTAAGGTAGGATTCTCTTCAGTGAGCTGAGTCCAAACATTATAGCATCGCTAATCTGCACAAGATCTCTAGCATAGTATAATGATGCACATTTCTTAAACTGAATACAGAGGAATGCATAAACTGAGTCTTAACCACAGTGAAAAGACAATTTTTACTACCATTCCCTCTTAATAACCTCCAGTGACAGAAATATAGATAAGAAGATTAAGGAAGATAAGTAATATTTTTATCTATATAAACCTTTATATACAACCAAAAAAAGTCTAATTTGAGCTTGTCAACTATCACTATTAAAATCTTTGTCCAAAGTGTACTGCATTTCATTGTTCTGGGTTAATAATATTTTTGGACAACATAAGCCAATTGCCTGTATACTAGTCTTTCATTACTTTCTTTGGTTCACTAGATATTATTCAAGACATTCATCAGTGATTTTTAACTGACCTGTCTGTGATTGTCAGTGTTAATTTTCAAGATCATCAGGTTCTGTCAGTGCAATATTTGAATGCTTCTGCCCACAGTTCTCAGGAAGCAAAGGCAAATACTCCTTAAGACCTTATTAATAATAGTACCATGAATAACTGTTAGTTAATCACCAAGACTGATAAAAAAAATAAAAAAAAGAATAAAAATCAACTTCCTGGATAGATAGCAACATCCCCTTGTTCTTGAAACCATCTCCCTAAGGGCAACTATTTCAGTCATCCATATATCTTCATTGTATATCTTTGAATTATTTGCTATAACTTTCTTTTATATGACTCAGGTTTTGCAGGCTGACTTTCTGAAGAGGAAGTTTTCATCAGGGAACATGCAAGACATCTTAACTGTAGTTAGCCTTTTGTCAAGGAACAGAATTCTTGACCATGTAGTAAAAACACTTGATTAGGTAGTATAATACAGTCCACTATACATTATGTCAATAGATCTCAAATTGTGTTTTCAAGCAATGCTTACCACAGTGGACTTTCCAAGGAGATAAAGCTATGATCTTGCACTCACCCACTGAGCCAGGGATTCCTGGCTGGCACAGTCCACTTCTCCTGGGTTCCACCCTACATCTCCACTACTTGACTAATTGCTTATCTTGGAGGGGAAACACAATCTGAATGGTGTAAGGCTTTGTAAAAGCTTTGCCAGATTATTTTCACAGAGCTGTGTTTTCTGGAAAGCATATGTATTTTGGGCAGGCAACTCCCACAGGTTTGAGCTGGAGGGAGTACATGCAATTTTCCTGTTGCCCCTACCCCTTGTGCCAGGGGCAAGATGCTCTCCACAAAGCTGCATTATAGTGCCTTGGTGACACCACCTGCTTTGATGTGTCTGTCTACTAAGTGTATAAAACAGAGATATTTTATGTACTTAATGCCAATAATGAATTTGAATGAGATTTATGTGTCCAGTCTGAGGTAGGTCTCGGATGTCTTGTCCTCCCCTTCAGCAGACTTTTCCTGATACTGAGGTTCACTGGGAGGGGTAGGGTGTGGGAGACATTCAAGTTTTGTGGCTGTTAGGTTGTGGTTTCATGCTAATTCAGCCAGTCTGGGGGATTCCTCTGATCCCAGCCTGTGGTACACTCAGGTGCAAGAGGAGCCTGTAGCCCTGTGCCTGGGTCTTGTGTCCTGAAGCTCTCCAAGTCCATCACAGCATTGTGAAATCAAAGGCCAAGCAAAATCCCTCCCTGCCTCCATTCTTCTCAGATTAGCAGATGTCTTGGGAATGAAGGGAATTTGGAATATACCAGTAACACCTTCTATGGTATAAATGTGCGAGTGCCTTCTGCATTTGAAAGCTGAGGTATTTGTGAGGGTACATTATTGCATCTTGCTATGTCAGAGAAAAATGCCTTGATCAAAACATTTCCTTCTGTTGTTTTTTTCATGTAAAATAGCACGGTATATAAAAGGGAAGAAAATATATTCTTGACCTGGTCTTTGTGTTAATTTTCAGATGTAGAAATTATTGTGGGTTAGAGAAAAATGTATGAGCAGAGGTGGCTCACTGGGTGTACTAACAACATAGAAGACACATAAAAATGCACCAATAGCTGCTTTTCAGTCTCCTTTACCAGAACTTCTCACCCTTCCCAAATAGAGCTGCACTGAGGATACCATGTGAGGGGTTTTTTTAAAATCTCTGAAGTCAACAGTGCCCACATAAGGACTGCCCATACATGTCACTTCTGAAACAACACAAAATCTTTATTTCCTGGAAAGAGGTGTAATGAAGAAGATCCCCTTGGCTGGAAGTCAGCAGGGGGACCAATTTCAAGCAGAGCCAGAGACTTCTTGCTTGATTTGAGTCTAAACACTTCATAACTCTCTTCTCCACTTTACCCACTTAGTAAATGGTGGACACCAAATGCTTCCCCAGCTATGGGTACTGCAAGAATTTTTTTTTTCACTTGTGATCTGCTCAGAGATTTATGATGATGGGAACATATAAGCACAGAGAGAACAGCTGGGCTAGACATATGCTACAGCATGTGATTCAAAACATTTTCATCTGTGAAGATGTGAAACCACAAAAACAGCTTCGATGAGAGTGCAAAGAATTCCACATCCTTCAAGAAAAACCCAAACACTGTGAAAAATAAAGATGGTTCTCATTCCAGGCTGTGAATTTACTATTTCTCAACACTCATTTAAGACATATATGTAATTCAAATATTTTTGACATATTATGTCTTTCCCTTCCCATTTCCTTAAGGTAACAAATTAAACAATTCCAGTCACTTACTGAAACACATTTATTTTCTTGCCTGTCCTTATGACACAAGAGCTTCTTCCACACCAAAGAAGGATAAAAAATGTAAAATAAAAATATTACCCATTACTGTAAGCCCTCAGTATGATGGTCTTGGATACACTGTGAGGAATTTATTATTCACCCTATGAAATTTATGCTAACATTTGCTTATGCAAACTCGCGTTTATGATCCATGAACATCGTGGCATTTGATTTTCATGCACCAGGTGATATTTTTTTATATTTGCACATTTAAATGGTCATTTTTTTTTGTGGTTTGCACTTATGTGCCACCTTACTGCAGGTTGAAGTTAAAAATATGTGTATTTATTATTAAAAAAGTCATGATGGAAGATTAGGATAATCTTGAGACTTCAGGGTGGAGGTGTGGATGAGAACATCTGGATGGGTCAGACCAAACCACAATACTGGCAGGATTCAAAAAGTGTGGTGTATGCCAATATGACATAATGTTTGTTTTACAGTACTCTGTAGTACTGACTGTAAGAGACTTATGGCTCTCACTGGAACCAGAGAATGATGAAGCATTTAACAGTTTAAACAGTTGAACAAACTTCTTGAGAGCCCTTAACATATCCACAATGGGCTGGAAGCAAACATCAAGGAATCAACAGTAGCAAAACTTCAGGAAGAAGAGACGATCAGAAGTCACTCTGTTATGACAGAGACTGTTACCTCACATTTATAATCATTATAAGGTTATAACAATGTCCTTTCACTCTGTTGAAAATACCATATCCATTACACCGGAATAAAACTGATCTACCTTCAATGACTTTACCCATTGTGACAGAGAACAGACTGTAGTTATTTCGTGGCTTTTCTCAAAGGACACATACATTTCGCACTTTGACAATTAATTTCCATGAAAAAGAAATAAAAAGGTCAGGGAATAAGCTAATTTTGAATATACAGAAATGTGTTATAATCTTACCCACTTTCAGTCTAACTCATGACTCACTATGTAAAATGACATGACACCAACACATAGTAGGTATACCTGAGCTGGGAATGAGGCATCAGGTGCTTCCAGAAGGACAAGATTGGATTTAACATGATCATGAACATTGAACATAAATGTGGCTAAAGCAACTTTTATTTCAGTTTTGGGAGTATCCACTTAGATATAATTAGTTGCTAACAAAAAATGGCTTTACACAGAATTTCACCATGGAAACAAAGAAGCCTTGCAAAGAGGGTGTCAAGAAAATAGAGATTTTTCTGAGCTAGGGAGCAATAGTTGCCTTAGTGGGAACTCCTCCTTACAATGGAAAAAAAGTATAAGACAGAAAAGCCAGCTTCAACTGCCAACCAGGTAACAGGGGGACTTGAACACTGCTTTTACCAAAGAAGTTTGCATTTCTGAGTCCTCAATTCTGCTAACAGTACAGATGTAGCTGTAGAGAGAGACACATTTATATGGGATTTTTTTTTCCAAATCTGGACAATGTAGGGGAAAGGGTGTCTCTTTTTTTTTTTTTTTTTTTTTTTTTGATAACCTTCTTGTTATCTAACAGAAAACATGTGAGACTGGGAGATCTTGTTCTGGGCTGAGTGTGCTCCCAGCCAGGCTCAGACATCCAAGATCATGAGTTTGTCTCAGGGCCTGAGTCAACCACATTTGTACGAGGCAAAACCCTGGTTTTCCTCTCCCTTTACCTTAGTTACACTTTTTAACCTTTTTTTCTCCTTCTCTGAATTCTTTCTTTCCTCCAGTGCTGGCCTTTTCTTTTCCTGTCTTTGGTTTCTTCCCATAAAAATAATGGTTGTTGCATGACAAGCATTTGCCATAAGGATGTCCTGTCATTTAAGGACATTTGGAACATAAAGATGTTACACAGAAAGATCGAAGGTACAGACTGTGTCCACAGATCTTTCCCTGGCACACTCCTCATGCAGGTATCTACCAGTGTTAACTAACTCTTTGTTTTAGAGATTACCTTCCCTTTAAAATTTTGCTGGAAAAGAAGAATTTACAGAAAACAACCTAGGATGTCACCTGGAAGGTAAGAGTGGTGCTGAGCCGACAATATCTGGGCTTCATTTGATTTGAGTGACAGTACAGCTGCATTTTCAACCCTGTCTTGTTTCTGTGTTTACTTCCCCTCAGAAGTGAATGCTCACTTTGCAGAAACTAATAGGGCAAATTATTAACACTTCACTCCTTGATAACAGCTCAGGTTATGAGTTTCTGAGACAATCATTCTTTACCAGTTTGACTAAACTGTTTCTCTGGGACTGGTATAATCACGCTCTGCACATGCTCTCCACACCAGTATACTCAGCTTGTTAAATTCCACTTTGCTCCTGCTGGCACACTGGTCACAGTGGTTTCTGGAAGGTTTGAGGCTGAAGGGTTTTCTTTGACAAGGAATCAAAACAGGTCAAGCCTAATAACATTAAATCATGGCTCATAGACTATCAGGAGAGGTGTATTTGTAATAGCAAATCTAGTAATAACCAGATGCAATTACTAGAGTACTGAGAAGAAAACAGTATACATCTCGCTGATGAAAGAATATGTTTACAATACTTTGATCAAATTAAAATTTTAATTACAATTAAGATCAACAATTTATGACTACCATGCAAAACTGTTGGCATTTCCTCTTTGTTCCAATCCATACTACTAGTACAACCTGCACTTTTAAATCTAATTTGACATTTGTTCACAGAGTACTAGTCATTCAGTTACACTCATGGCTTTGCTTTCCTGGAAGGAGATAAAACTAGCTGTCTTTAGACTTATTTCAGAACTGTAAATGTCAGACTCCATGAGCCAGGACAGTGTAATGGATGTGTTAAAAAGGTTTTTATCAGATCCTACCATCATTGGTAGGGCACGGTTCTATGCCCTCCATCTGTGAAAGCAAAGACCTATTTCATGAAGTAAATGAAGTCTGTGTAACTCACACAAGTGGAAACATGCCAGAAAGTAAATAATATATTTAGCTACCCTCAAGAATTTATTTCAAGTGGTTTATGTGTTTCTGAAAAAATAACTCAAAAAAAGACAGTTTTAAGAAACCATTAACTGGAGTGAACTAATTAGAAACAGATCACAGGATGATAAATGAGGTAATTTAATCTGTTGACTGGATTCCTAGTCTGTAAGTATGTAGAGTGACCCCACAGATAATTGTATCAGTACCTGTGCTAATAAGGGTTTATGGAGATCAAAGCTGCACAATATTCCCAGACCCTTTAAGTCCCTGCATTGTACTAAGATTAAGTTAGTAAATACATATCAGTTAATTTAAAGCAGTGCTATTACAATGCTGCAGTTATGAAATTAAGAGGTCTTGAAAGCTTTGAAATTTGGCAACCAACCTTAACTCTGACCCAGTCCTACTGCTTTCATTCCACTGGATGTGATGGAGTGACAGTGAGACAGGAGGGAAAGGGGTAGTCCACCAACCGAACATTTTGGTGTTGCTGTCTGGAAGTGATCTTCCAAACTTTACACAAAGATATTCAGAGATCATGCCATAATGACTTCTATGGATGGCCTTGCAAAGAAATTAAAATTTAGAACACCCAGCATTCAGTCCTGTTAACTCTGTTTCTGATTGTTTGGCACAGCAGTCCCACTTCAATAGGATGGATGAAGACTGGCACTGTCCCAGCCTCAGCAGCAGCTGTAATGGCCAAGAATGCTCTTGAGAGAAGACAAAGGTGAATTTGGGTACCACAGCCTGAGTGGTCACCCACTTCCCACCTATGGTTAAAGTGTAGTCTATAACACCAATATTTTTCACAGAAAAGGCAGCCCAAGCCCAAAATATTGGGCTTAAGCATATGCAAATGAAGTTCCAGGGATGCCAGCGCCCTTTTACATAAGGACATATCTCAGGATTGCAGTCAGGCACCTAAGCCCATGAGAAAAGCAGGACTTCACACACATTCGTCCCCTTGACATATCCTATCGCCTGGTTTCTTTTTCTTTCCCTCCAGTATGTTTGCCTTTGTTAGATTCACTCTGAAGTGCTGAAGTCTTCTTGTCAGAGAACTCAGTGGCCTACCTTATGTCTGTAAGTGCTTCTCTCTGACTCCTGTCCTCATAATAGCAACACTGCAGCATCCCTGCCTTTGTCTACCTCAGTAAATTTGGATATGTCCAGAAATAATACACAAAAATGAGGTCAACCAATATAGGATGGCCCACATCGTACTACTAAACTCTCTTGCTCAATGAAAATAGGCTGGTCACAAGCAGACTTGTACTTTCAGAATTCTCTCTGCCTGGGCTAACTCTCAAACTCTTCCTAAACTTGCTTTGGAAGATACTAGTTGGCAAGGCCAACACATGGCAGAAACCAGTCTCGCATAGCAGCATTCAATCAGGCTCCAGTAACAGGGACTATTTGCTGTTGCTGTTTGATTTACCAGTACAGTGGTGGCCTTCATGAATCTGGCCTTTCACCGCTGAGAACAAAGGTTTTTAGGTGGGACATCTGTTCTCAGATCTCCAAGGCATCTCTGAATATGGCACTTTTTTTCAGTGTCTTTTTCTCTAGTGTGAGATCTGCCATGATTTTATTAATTTCTTATCCTATCCTCTGTGTAAAACAATGTGCTGAAGAATTGTAGCAGGAGCCACTCCATCTTATGATTGCTGGTGGCATTAATAGCTCCTCCTCAGGTCACTGATAAATAGGAAAATGAGCTGAGACAAATTTATTCTGAAGTGAGATATGGTCTCTACTTACTCCTCTGTTTATGTCAATATAAGTGACGCGTAAAATTTATTAAGTATAAATATATCATAAAATTTATTAAGTGTGTTATGAAATACAAGGACCTGGAAGGAAGGACACACAGAGATATTCAGGATGGAGGAATACAATCCAGTTAAAACACATTCAGTAAGCTATCTTCCCCACCATGTATGGGCCAGAGAGTCTCAGTGGTAGACAAACCATTTACCTTGAATCACACTGATTCATGTGAATCTGCCTCCAATCAGTACAATGAATCCATTTGAAAAGGTAGTCAGAAGAGCAGCACAATTAGCAGCCATGCAAATCTGCAGTACTGCCAGCTCCACAAATTTTGAAAATATCTCTGAAAACTGCAGCAGCTGACAGACATAATTACCCTGCAGCAAATATAGGCAAAGTTATTTCTTCTCAATTTACTGGATATTCTGTTATGTCAGATGATCAGACATTGTCCAGTATTGCCTGAATCTGTCTTTTTTAATATGAAGATACATTGTATTTAAATTTCTTCTCTTGCTGATGAGGATCTGTTTTCTTTTTTTGTCCCCCAACATTTTCACCTTAGAAAACAAGTAATACTGCCAAGACATTGTATTTCATACATTATCACAAAAAAAAACAACTTACTGTCATGTCTGTTATATAAAGGTGTCTGTTTTCTTAAACTGTATTCCAAACATGCAACAATGTTGGGAAAATACCTGCCAAGCAAAGGTCCCCAGTCCTCTGAACCATTTCTAAGTGGCAGGGAGAGAACATTCATCATACCACCTCCTTTCTCAAATGACAGGACCATTTGCTCAAACTCATCTCTGATGATCTGCATATGCATACAGTTCGACAGCCTCCCTTCAGTGCCAGATTCACTGCTCAAGCATTGGTCAACACGGAGGGATATCTTAGAAAACTTGCATGAGGTATTTGCTTGTCATTTCCTGAGCTATTCACATAAACTGCTTTGGCTACCTTTTCCCTGGGGATTCCTATGACTCACATAAGAATCAAGCTGAAAGCCATATCAGTTCTGCTGGCAATGACATCCTACTCCCCAGCCATGTTTCTGCTAGGCTGCTTCTCATTTTCAAGCTATGTTGTACAATGGACAAAGTCCCATGGGACACTAAGAAAGACAGTAGCTAGAAATGTGGCTTTCATCTCATCAAAGCAACAAGTGCAACCCAAAACTCAATTCAGGGAAGTTCCTGGAAAACATAATCACTGGAGCAGGCTCTTGACCAGGTGACTTTTTCTGGGAGACTATACATGTCTCCATAGGCCATAACTTGATCCCCCTTATTATGAAGGATTCAAAATCAGGTGGTACTGGAAGAGATGCCAAATGATATTAAAAAGTCTTATGGCAAGAAAATTCATCTGAACGATACAATTCTCCAGAGCAGATAAAATCATAATGGAAATTCGGATTGTAATATCCCCAAGTATCTTCAGCTGTTATTTCAGTGCAGAGCCTTGTAGTACCTAGTCTGAATACATTTTGGAATGTCACAACTGCCATACTTTGAGACCTCCTAATCTGACTGCTTTTCCTAGGCATTTCTGGAGCTCCACCAAATAGGGTGGCTGCATGGAAGCTATTACATTTTCAGAGATTAACTGTGCTGAACATTAATACAGATTTTCTTCCAGAAAATATTTGGAAACTGGTGTATTTGAAAAATTCCCTCCCCTAATTTAAAAAAAAAATAATTTGATTGAAGGTTAAAAAGTTCATGTCTGTTATTCAAAGCCACACAGAGAGCATCAAAGCAGATGCCAGTTCTCAAAGGGATCCAGACAACTGTATCAGGCATCACTGGAAACAATAACATTACACAGAAGTGTCTTATGATTTAGTTAATAGTAACAGCATAACAGTTAGAAAAACAAAATTCAGAAACCCCACAAAACACCTATTCTAAAAAATTAAGAGATTTAGGTCCACTATTCCACTACTATATTTAATGGAGGAATTGTAACAGAGGATGAGAAAAGCATTTTTTTCTTTATCACAGAATTATTCTGTGCAGTGTCTGGTGCTGAAGCATGGAACATACATATGCCAATTACTGTATCACATGTCTCAGTGCCAGTTTCAGATCTGTACTCTGCTCCTGTTAAAAATTGCACCATGTTTACAACGGCATTTTTTTCTACCTTTTGCACCCAGCCACTGTGTCTTGTCAAGGGAAGAAAAGATGAAAAAAAGGTGTCAGCTATATAGAATATTATATTCTTAATCAGGTTTGCTCATTGTAATGGACTGAGTCACTGCCTCGGGGACCACATAATTGGCTATACGTTGCAAGGTTTTATTATTCAAAGGGAAAATTATGTTAACCTTTGGGTCTCTGTGCATTTGGAGAAATTATTGTCCATGTAAGTAGAAAATGGACATGGAGACCAAGTCACAACAAAGTCCTGAAACTTGCCCTACAGGCATAATATTAATTTGCCCGTGACAGGGATGAAGGCTAACCTTTCTACCCACTGTCTCTGTGGGAGACACAACCCTGCTTTGAGCTCTGGTGGCCACGTTCTTCACAGATATAATAATGTTTTTTAACACATCTGTTACAATATCAGTATATAAATATGCATAATAGTTTGTCACTATGTCACTGCACTGAAAGAGAGTATCCCATTTGTTCCCTCTGCTCCCTATAATTCCAGTGCAAGGGCAGGTATTTACAGCCAGGACTTTCTTAGACTACAAGTATTCTCACTTTCTGCATGTTGGTGGCATGTACGGCCCCTCTTTCCTGAGTGATACCTGGAAGTGTCTTCTTCTCTTCAAGGGATCCACTCTGGGTTTACACCATGTGCCTAATCCTAGGCAGGGATTACACTCAGTGCATCAAAAAGCAGAATCAAGCCAATAATGTCTTCCATGAGATGTCCATCCCTACAGGTGGAAATCCTGCTATCTATCAAGATGGCTCTACCTGCACACAGCCTCAAAACTGCTCTTAATTTCACCATATAGATACAGCCTGCAACTAACTACTTGCACATTTGCAGTTTTCTTTTCCTCAGAACATATCCCACATAAGCTGCAAAGTACAAATAATGTCTACTTTATGATTAAAGGAGGGATTTGTTTGCAAAAATAGTGTTCCTTACAAAAGCAGATATTCTAGTTGTCTATGCATATTGAATATGACACTTCCAAAGAAAACAACCAGAGCAATAGAAGCATACCAGCAAGAACACCTGCACAAGAGACTTTAAAATCAGATCATATGCCATTGTAGTGAACATAGTTTGTTTTCCATTATTGCTTAAATATGATGATAACCAATTTAGGGATTGACATAAACCCCATATTGTATTATTTTGAGGCTTTGTTAAGAGCAAAGAATGTGTGACTAAATCAAAGGCTTCACTAAAGCTAATAAACACAGCTTCATTCATATACGTGGCCTTTATCCACAGCTTGATTAATATCACATTTAACCTAGAATAAGGCTGAGGTTATGCAGTGCTTTAAACAAAAGCCAGATTTTAAAGAGGGTAGGGTGAGGGGAGTAATATGTTTAAATTAATAAAGCCATTGATCTGTCCACACCAAACATTTGGAAATGTTAGCTAATGGCATTAAAGCAGCTGAAAGCCTAAAATTATTTAAATCCAAGAAAATACCACCTTTCTGGTATGCAAAAAGTCTTCCAAATTATTTAGAGATTCAGCAAGCACTGAGACATGCTGAAGGAATCAGGAAATAAAATGTTTGCAGATCTGAGCTGCAAAGGGAGATTTCATCCATCTGCCTCTTCAAAGGGTAATTAATTGTTTTCAGTACTTCATTAAAATGTATAGTGTCAAAAGAGGAAAAGTTGATTTTTAAAAAACAAACGACAAAACACATAGATTAACATGGTTTCTCAAAGGTCAGAAGGTTTCCAAATCTGTTAACAGGCCCAGCGATGATTATTTAATGCCTTAACTATTTGTTATGTCTGTTACAATTTAACCAAAATCTTTAATTCATTAAAAATGAGTTGTTCTAGCTCTGCTAAAAAGTCTTTTCATTCCTTTCCAAATGCTGTCAGATTCCTCAGCCTTTTTTAACATGATAATCTAAATAAAATGCAGTTTTTGCTTTTCTCAACTCATATTTATTTCCATTTCAAAGTTGAGTATAGTACTCGAATCAGCAACACATCTGCTCTATCTATTATTTTTGCCATTTCTTATCTCCCTGCTGAAGTACTTCAACTTGTCATGGGTCATTTGAGGATAACAGTTCCCTGCTTTAACCTGACTAGTTGTTACAAATCTTGACTGACTGGGAATGATCACTATCCAGAAGTTAAGTTACATCCACAGTGAGTAGCTATTAGTATGCCAATCTGTCCAACACCTTGGTGTTGCAGTGCAGATGTGTAATAGAACAACATGGATTTTCCCACTAAAACAGCAGCTTCCAACATTGCCATAAGAAAAGTAGTTTCTGCTAGATGATTAGTATCCTTCAGATAGAGATGAAGTTAACAGAAGGCTTCAGAATAAGTCAATCAAAAGAATTTGTAATAAACAGCCAGGAATGGATTGGACTTGCCTAAAAGCTTGATTACAGTATTGTTTGACTAGTAAGGAAAAATAAACTGTTGGGAGAAAGCATGGGCCAGAGAGAGATCACGAAAATGCACAGACAAGATAGGAGGAGCCTGGCTTACGTGACCCACAGAGGAGGGAGGCAACTATGGCTTTTGGAAGGTCAAACCTTTATCCTTGAAGTGCTGTCTTCATTTGCAGGTGCCTGAAGACACCCTAGAGAGGATAAGCTTACTCCTGCATGCAATGCACATACTGCACTCAGCTACCCACACACTTTTATATGACCTCTTTAATAATGGGTGTCTATATGTAAAGCCCATTAACTAGGTTTGTGAAAAGTTGGTTAAATCATAACTCAGATGCAATGAAATGGGTAATAATAGTCAAAGTATTCACATGGGAACTAAACATATAGTATAACATCCATTTAAATTCTGTGACCTGAAAGGCTGTATAATTTGGTTGCTTTTTTCTTCTCTCTAGTGTCCTTTTGCCACTAACCACTCATCTCCTTTGTGCCCAAGAAATGAGTAACTGAAAAAAGCAAAGTCTATGCTTTCAGTCAAATTCAAATGTTGGACAGATTTCATTACTAATGCAAGCCAGCATCCATAGTGCTCAGGTAAAATATTAAAAATTTATTAAAAGCATCTTCTCAGAGTTGAAAGCAGAAAATATTTAAACAATCCTGACAATCAAATCATGATCTAATGGAAACATGCTCAAGATTCATTCCAGCAAAGAAAATATGAGTGAGCAAGTCTTCTTAACTTGCACTGATTTATTTCATACGTTATCCTATGTGAATTTCTCCATTCCAAGGTCTGTAATTGTACCTGGTTTTGTAAACATCCACTGATGTAGCATCAACAACTTCCCTGGACAACCTGTTCCACTTTCTCACTGCCCTCAGAGTGAAGAACTTCTTCTTAATTACTAATCTAAATATACCCTCTTTCAATCTGAAGCCATTACCCCTCATCCTATTACCACAATCCCTTGTAAAAAATCCCTCCCCTGCTTTCTTGTAGGCTCCCTTCAGATACTGGAAGACCTCAATGACATCACTTCAGAGCCTTCTCTGGGCTGAACAACCCCAACTCTCTCAGCCTGTCCATGGCAGAGGTGTTCCAATCCAAAGATCATCTTTGTGGCGCTTTTCTGGACCTGCTTAAACAGGTTTATGTCCCTCTTGTCTTGGTGCCACCAGAGGTTGACACAGTACTCCAGGTGGGGTCTTATAAGAGAGGAGCAGAGGGAGACAATCACCTTCATCAACTTGCTGGCCATGTTTCTTTTGATGCAGCCCAGGATACAGTTGGCTTTCTGGGCTGCAATCACACATTGTTGGCTCACTTTGAGCTATTCGTCAACGTGCACCCTCAACAATTTGTCCTCAGGCTTACTCTCTATCCATACTCTGCCCAGTCTGTATTTGTGCTTGGGATTGCCCTGACCCAGGTGCGGGACTTTGCATTTGGCCTTATTGAACTTCATAAGGTTGGCATGTGCCTACCTCTCAAGTTTGTCAAGATCCCTCTGGATGTCATCCCTTCCCTCCAGTGTGTCAACTGCACCACACATCTAGGTGTCATCCACAAATTTGCTGAGGGTACACTCAATCCCACTGTCCATGTCATCAGCAAAAGATGTTAAACAGCACTGGTACTAGTACAGAACTCTGAGGAACACCACTCATCACTGGTTCCACTTGGACATCAAGCCATTGACCACATTGCGTGGTCCATCCACCAAATCCATTTGTTCCCAATTTAGAGGCCAGGATGTTGAGTGGGACGGTGTAGAATGCTTTGCACAAGTCCATGTGGATGACACTAACTCCATTCTAAAAGGCCATCAAATTTGTCAGACGCAATTTGCCCTTGGTGAAAACATGTTGGCTGCCACCAATCACCTCCTCATTTTCCATGTGTCTTAGCAGAGCCTTCTGAAGGATCTGTTCCATGATCTTGCCAGGCACAGAGGTGAGACTGACTGGCCTATAGTTTCCCAGGTCTTCTTTTTTTCCATTTTGAAATTGGGGGTTATATTTCCCCTTTTCCAGTCAATGGGAACTTCACCAGACTGGAAGCATTCATAAGTATTGTTAAGATCCTCCCTCTGTCTTCTGTTCTTCAGGCTAAACAGACCCAGGTCTCTCAGCCCTTTCTTGTAAGATAATATTTACTTCTCTGATCATCTATGACTTATACACTACGCAGCTGTGTCCACATGTTTTCTCTCAGGTTTTCTTCTCCTAGGTATCTTTTCTTCTGTTTCTCCTTGATCCTCTTCCCCTATCCTTTTTATTCTTACTTGTCCCAATGTATCCCCTTCACCACCCAAAACAAGTGAACCTATAGCAAACCCATGAAGCGGATGTTGCAAGGTCAGAATAAATGGCAGTGGTGGGATGACCTGGGTCTGCAGGACATTATGGTGGCTCGTACCAAGTTCTTCCTTACTGTGGACTTTTGGTTGTTGTACTTGAAGAGCTGCACAAGTGATGAGTCTGATCACATCATTTCACACTGACATTTTTGCTCCAATCATCCCATACAGAGATGGCAACTTAATGGATTTTCTCTTGGGTACTCAGTTCCCCAGTGATCCACCAAACACCATCATCCTCAAAGACCTTGGTGAGAACATTTCTCATCAAGAAGACCTATCAAACTGAGACCAACTATGTTTAATATCTCTCCAAGAAAGACATTTTATTCATATATTGCAGTATTAGCCAGACTGTTGCTAAGCTATATTTTTCTATAGTACGTGAGCCTGTCTCATCTATGACTGAAAGATGTTTGAGTCAATTTTATTGACACTGATGTTAAAATATATAAAAAATAATAATACACTTCATAAAAACAAAATTGTCATTTAAAAATATGTAATGTATATGCATGGATTTTCAATGGATTGAGAAAATTAACAGTGCAAATCTCCTTGACTTTCCAAGACAGTTTTGTTCCTGAGAATATAATTCCAAATCATTAACCTCAAATACATTTGTGCTATGAACTTCAATGAAAACAGGATTAAGTCTTAAACAGAGATTAAAAATCCTATTTCACACATTGCTTACAGAAATATGTATATAATTTACTCTGCGAAATAGCTTTAAGGTACAGCTATAAAAAAGTTGGTGGTGTTTGAATGTTCTTGTGTCCTAAAAAAGAAAAATAATAAAGTTAATTATGTATTTGGAGGAAATGATTAAGATGCAATGATGAGAACCACGAGAAAACTCTGCACATGGGATTAATTGTGGTCACAGGGAAAGTTGGAGGATATTCTTTGAAAAATACTATGCTAACGGGTAATTAAAGACCCATTGAAGACATGATACATCAAATAACACACTAAAGGTTTTATGTTCAATCACCATGCCTCAACTTTGTTATTCTCTGGCTTGTGAATGACTAAATAGGCAAGTTTAGTGCCTTATAGACTGCTCTAATGCTGTTTTCAAAGAGTATCCATAATAGAATTGGCTCTACCATGCAACAATTTCTTCATGTTGTGTGCTGGCCTGTTTACTGAGATGTTTTCTGTATGACTACGCTGGCCTAACTCACCAAGCCTCAGCCTGGAAAAAAACTAATACTTAAAAATCTTGAGGAGGTTTAGCCAGAACTGATAGCTTTGATGATGGTTCCACCTCTGGCTCTGTCTCAGAACAATCAAGGACCTACAGCCATCCAAGGACATTAGAACAAAGATGCTGGTAAGATTTCATGCGAATGCCTCCAGAGACAGTGAGCTGCTCCTTGGGAGAAACAACGGAGGAGCAGAAACTCTTTGGCATGTCTCAGCAGTCATCCTGTTAACCTAGCTAGCATAGTGGGACTGGGGCTGTAGGTAAGTTAAACATCTGTGAAATCTACTGTTTATTTTATTTCGTTTAGGCTAATACCTTTATGCTTATTGCTAAACAACTAAACAGTGGTTTTTTTCCTAAACAGGTTCTGGGTCATGAAGTCCTGATGCAGGACCATCCCATGATGCTCCACCAGTCCTGATGCTTCACCATCTTATCCTGCCACAGACCCATGGGTGTAGGAATGCTGTATTTAAAGCAAGAGAGAATACAATTACATTGTAAAAGAAAAGAGTCACATAAACAGTGAGTGAGTTACAAAATAGCTGCTATATATTTTATTTTCTCCTTCTTCTGACCCCCCCACTCTCTCATCTTACTGAAATAAAACTGTGCAGTGGGATGCACTTACAAAAAAAGCAAGTTCTAGTCAGAAAATCTGCATCTGCATTGTGAAACCTGAGCATGTTTGCACCTCTGACTACCTCAGTGGGAATATAAATCAAGGAGTACAAGTGGCACATGCTAAGGTTCACATCTAAAACTCATTTTGTGGCCAAAAGAGTGTGGGCATATATTTGGCAGGTGAAAACTGCCAGAATCTAAAAATTGTGTGCCTTTCTATTTATCAATTTCCATGCCATGCATGGGCTGGGTAGAAGCTGGCTCCGGCGCAGCCCACTCGCAGCTCAGCTGAGGTATGCCACATCTTTTTTTTTTCCCTCAGCATGAGACGGGGGATTACAGCACCTTAACAGAAAGACAGGCCTGACATTTCTGAAAACAGACCCCCCAGGATGCAGTCCTGTTTTCAGAAAATGTCTTCCTTTTTTTTTTTTTTTTTTTTTTCTCAAGCATGCACATTTTTATAGGTATCT